>MU001494.1:134202-273943 GCA_010093485.1 Karstenula rhodostoma CBS 690.94
GGGGAGGGGAGGTGATAGATACTTAATGATTTGAGTGAGATGATTGCATGATATGATATGACGTGGCTTTCTTCCTGTTGGTGATGGGACGAGTAAATGTTTGATGGCTTTTTGCTTGGGGTGGGTATGGCTACTGCGACCTGCTGTTCTAGCTTCTGACTAGCTGGTACACTTTGGGCGCAGCGGGCTAGGTGTACAGTATCCTCTTCACGTTTCCTAGCATTCACCACGCTACCCCCGACCACCGCGTCATCATCCAGAGAAAGAGATACCCTATGTGCTCTGCAATGGCTTTGATTTCGCTTTCTTGTTGCACGACTTCTTGCCTCTCCAGGAAATATTCGGGGCGCGTGGGCTGCGCACTGAGTTCTCGATGTTCAGGGAGTCTTCGAGCGCTTAAAAGGCGCCTTGGGTGCTGCGTCTCCGAACTCACTCTTGATTGATGCTTGGATATTGACTTAATCTAACTTCTATTTACTCACCAGTAGTGAGGAAATCTATCACTCTTAGCTTTTGGCACCCTACTGAGTTCTTGTACTACGTTTTGCCGCCGCTTGCAAAGGACTCACCGGTATTGGCGAGTAGTGGCCTGATAGTGGCGTTGTGGCTATATCCATGTGCGCGTGACGTCGCAAAGGCTGACATGCATGTCGGCACTGTGGAATACGAGTAGGCAGCCTTGCTGGGTTTGATGATGTGGCGTAGCAAGAGTTTTCGTGCCATCTGCGTCGCTTGGGATACTTCGGTAGCAGGTTCGTGCCATGCACCATGACTGGACTGGAGCATCTGTGCATGACACTCTTTCAGCCTTCTTCACACGTGAGATTAGGTAGCACTCCGTAGGGGATAGTATGATTTAGCAAGTGGTAGGTGTTAAGGTATGGAATATGGTACAAGCGCACATGATCTCTGCATCATCATACATCAGTCCCGGGCACATTATGTAGTGTTTCAATCAGGCGTTTCAAGAAAAGAGATTGGAGGTTTTGGAAGAGTGGTTCAAGTCTTTCGCAAACTCGAGATGTAGACCAGAGGATGTGGTGTGTCGAAGATCAGCTAAGAAGGCATGAACGGGGCATGACGCTAACCAGGAACGGTAAGGCCTATAATACCCTCACTGTCAACCCTCCCGTGCTGCAGACACGATGTACGACGTACACCTCACGCCCTCGGTCTTTTGGCATACATAAAAACACTGCTGCTAAGCTGATTTTATGCAGCCGTATCGCTATACACCGCTTCCTACCGGATCGCGCTCTACGCGCCTTGTCCGTTTGCTGCCAGGCAGCGACGAGGCTGAGATTCGTTGCGACATTTTTGAGTTTGAGCTGCAGTATGCACTACGATCTTCCAATTTTGAAGCTCTATCATATGTATGGGGCGATGTAGGTGATAGAAGAAGGATCTTCATCGAAGACAGTTGTCTTCATGTTACTGTCAACCTTCACACGGCGCTGCGCTATTTAAGAGACCCTGCACTGGACCGAATCTTGTGGATTGATGCAATATGTATCAACCAAGAAGATTTGGCAGAGCGTAGTAGTCAGGTCAGTTTCATGATGAACATCTACGCCGCTGCCACAAGAGTCGTAGCGTGGTTGGGAGAAGATACGAGCCGAGGTGAAAGCTGCTTCACGTTATTCAAATCAATCGCACGAATGATCCGCCAAAGCCAACACGGAAGAAGTCACGGGAGTTGTGATGACGCATACCAGCAACTGGCTCAGAACAACAGTTTTATCTCTTTGCTCCAGCGCCCCTGGTTCAATCGTATCTGGGTGAGTCGTCTAAGCAAAATCCAGAGGCACGACTCACTAATGATATATTAGATTCAACAAGAAGTTGCGGCGGCACAGTCGTTCGTGTTTTTGTACGGCGATCAACAATTAGCCGGTTACACCTTTTACGAAGTTGTGAACAGCTACCGAACTTTATATGTTGACGATCCCGATTCCCCGCTGTTACCCGAACAGATTGAGACCCAGAAAGCGCTATGGGGGCTTCATCATCCAGTGCTACATCTTATCAAGTGGGACGCTGACCCATATATCCAGTCAACAACTTTGGACATACTTCCCCTACGGCATATGGTGAACATGTTCCATGTTCACGATGCAACAGATCCGAAGGACAAAGTATATGCCTTACTAGGCATGAGCACTGTCGATGCGTCAAGGCCCGCTGTTAGAGTCGACTATTCGAAACCATGGGCTTCCATCTTCACTGAAATTATCCAATATATCCTCGGGAACCGTGTACTTATTCAAACATGGAACCATCGACGTATAGCTTGGCTATCCGCTAAGGTTTTTCCTCTGGGACGCGTAGCGCATTTGGACAGAAGCATCGACATTGGAAAACACCAAATTACCGCTACGCAGGAGCCACTATTCGCAATGTGCCATAAGAGAGGGATCGTGAGGGCGGCTCTATGGAAACTGAAATGTGTCGTTTACGGGAACCACAGGATAGTAAGAGAAGGTGATATTATCGTCCAAGTGCAGGGTGCTGAGCAACCAATGGTCATCCGAAGATGTTTGGATCACTTTGAGATCATCTCTATCACTGTGGACGTCGCCGAATGCCGGATCTCGAGCAGAATCTCTCCATGGTCCAATGATCCCATACTTGTCGATCATTCATGGTCAGCCCGTTTGGCCATGATTGAAAATTATCCATACGAGCTTGAACTGGTCTGGAATTGGGAACACTGTGTAAAATCTTCTGGGAACGAGCATACATGCAGTACGACAGAAATAGGGGTTTCCCTATCAGATCACGGTTTTGAAACAGTCGAAAACTCTTGGGCTACTCAATTTCGACGCATGTACAACATAGCGCTACTCTTAGACGACTTGAACGATCAGGAGGGCCTGCAATCGCTTCATGAGCATTTCAAGGGTGACCTAGCCACACTTTGGGAGACAAAACCTCCTCAAAATCGTCCCGCTGTTTCAGCTGTTACACAAATATTGCATGCCCGCAAGCTCTCCCAACCGGGCTACCTTTGGGTCAAACAGCAGCTTTTTGAGATTCTAGGGAACAGTATGGCTCATTTGCCGGATTACCAACTTCATGAACCACCATCCGGATGGAAAATCAAGCTCAGATCTGAACTCTCAAACTTGAACCTAATGTCAGAGACACAGTTCTTTCACCTTATCGGAAAACTGCATCCTGATAATACTGAATGCGAGCAGCGAGAACAAGTCTTGGCTACATTTTTACCTTCACAGATAAACGTCACGGAGGTTTTGGCAGAAAAAGCTCTGAAACTCAAAGGCCATATGATTAGAGCCTTGCTCAATATATCCCCACCAACGCTCACTGTCACAAAAGCCATGCTTATGGCCGCGTCAGGCCACCTTGACGCAGAATCAATGTTCGAGGCACTCTTTGAGCATTTTCCTGGCACCAGTTTTCCAGAAACAGCAGTCGTCGAAGCCATGTCCAACGTTATATGGGATCATTACAAGTTCGGCGGAGGAATTTTCAATCGCACCTGTGCACGTGTTTTGGCACATGTTCAGTTCAATAGTGAAACCATCGCCGAATTTCTAGCTTTGGTGTTTTCTCGTAACGGCTGGAGCATGAGCATGGCATCTCCATCCAGTGAGATGTGGCTTCTTATCTTCCGCCCCTACGGCAACAAAATAGCTCATTATGTCGATCAAACAGACCTCTCTGAGCTTGCCTTGAATTATCCGCCTGGTGGACCCGAATATCTACTTGACACCCTTTACTATGGCTATCGAGAGCATGCTAAGTCGGCATTGATGTCTTTCAGCTTCTCATACATCGTAGAAGATGTGGAGGGCCAAGCCATGGATATTTGGAAAGGGGAGGAGGAGTTCGATGCATGGAAGAAAGACACGCGCAGATTCTGGGACATCTTCACAATGGCGGACGAACTAAATCGTTGGGCAGCGAAGGAGATTGTCTTGGAGAGCGTTCGGGCATGGTTGTTAGCGGAAAGTCTCCCTAAGAACATGCCTTAAGTTTCGCTTGGGACGGGGGGATGTGGAGGGAAGCATTGGTAAAAACCGTACGGACAGTTCCATCAACAGGAGAATAGACGTGTCCAGTGCTAAGGACTGCAATTCCACTTCAACTGTCGTTTGCCTAGCCGGCTCAAGCAGGAAGTCTGGTGCTCGACACCATCTGTTCGCCAGCATCAAATACGTACGCTTCCGTTCAAGCGAAATTATTTATTACAAAGTACCTCCGTCATGAAAGAGTTTGCCATCTGTACGCATCGCCAGGTAGATAGAAATTTGTGTCCTCGAATGTTATCACGCGATCCATGTCCAGAAATTGCGAATCCATCAGCGTGTCAGACAAGCTCAGTAGAGACTGATCCTGAAGCGAGTGTCCCGCGAGGAGTTCCCCATTGAGCGCCTGTGCATTAGGGTAGCCTTCTTCTGAAACTTCTGCAGGGTACGGCGAGGGTATGGTGGCAGAGTGCTGTGGATAGCCTTGACCCGATTGTATACCACTATAATGTCCAGCTGGTTGGACTGGAAATGTACCCGAGTCATTTGGAGCAAAATTCCGTGGAGGTTGTACGACCGTTTTTGGACTCGTTAGGACATCGTAGTCGCTATTGGAAGTGATGCTCGGTCTCTCGCTAGCACTCCATGTATTTTCCTTGGAAATTGTTGAGGCGCTCGGTATCGGCGCGGGAGTGCTAGTTGCCAGTGTCCATGTTCCTGGGCGTTGGCAGGAATGATCGTAGAAGTTGAATTTAAACGACAGATTACGGCGACAGCCGGCATGAAGGTAGTCCAGATGATTGGCATACCGCGCTGCTTGATCCAGTTCGGCTGTCCCTTTAAGACCGCGTCTTGATTGCGATCCTGGCTTACCAGAGGTCCAACGCGAGGACATCTCCTTCAGGTTGCGCTTCATGCGGTCGAACTCGGGCCTAAGGGGTCTTCGGGTAGCTTGATGCTCGTAGAGCAAGACCTTTGCTGCGATAAACGTGCAAAAGGCGAACTGAGTATTTACAAATGGGATTAGGGTGTGCGTTAGGAACTTATCAACTATGTTTGCTGTCTCCACAGCAGCATGCTCGCACGTCTGTGCGCTGCAGTCTTTTGGTAAAGCAATGTAATCGCTCCAGTCCCTGGGTGGATAAGCAATAGAGTGATGAAGAAGGATCATGGAAGTGTTGTGTGTGATGTGCGCGAGTGTAAGATTTGGATCCATATTGACGACTTCTCGGTCCTGAGATATGTCGGAGTCTTTCCATCGAGGTGGTAAGAACATCTTCCATTGCACCAGTCGCAGGTCGAGTTCTTTGAACCGCGTTAGCCAATTGATGGCATGTTCTTTATCCTGCCAATTGATCCTTTGCTGAAGGAAAAACGTGGTCACCTGGCTCAACGACTCCGTCGCCTCGACGCAGTAAGCGAAAGCACCAAGCTTGGAAGAATCTATGAGGCCGACCGCAGATCCTGGAGTTGAACCTTGCGCTGGTTCGGTTACTGGATCCTCTTCGTTGTACTGCGCAGGAACGTTGGCAAGGGATCGACCTATCCGGCCTGCTGCTTTGGACCAGATGCCAAAGAAAGGTGTGGACACCGGTTCCTCGCGAGTAAAGTACCCACCGTCTGCAGGAAGACGTCTGTGTACATCCTCGGACGTGAGCGAAGTATTCCAGCCGGTCGAAACCGAACAGAAGCGGTCGAGCAAGAAAATGACCCAAAAGAGCCGGCGACGCTCCTCGAGTGCCGTCCAGTCCTGGATAGGAGTGACTGTCTGTAAAGGTGTCATGAGTGCACCACCTGGGCATGCCATTGGTTCAGTTGTGAGCTGTAGATAGTCCACGGTCCGTGTAAGAGACCCGATAAGAGGCCATGCTTTAGCTCCGTCCCCATCGCTAAGCTTGACTTCGTCAGCAACGGCTAGAGTGGAACCTGGATAAGCGTAGGCACTCACATAGTCGAATATAATCAGGATGAGCGCTTGTAAGCTCTCTATTGACATGCTTTTCATTGCCAGAGTCTCGACAATGAAACGTGACACCTTTGTTTGGCGCAGGACTTCATCTTCGTCCATACATATGACTTGCCGATCCATGTGGCGGAGACTTACAGCCACCAATCCATGAAGAACAAGATCGGACCTGAATTCGTCCCTGGTTCCCATCGCAGTATCGCATAACCTCTGCTTGTGCAAGTAAGGTATCCAGTGGTGAAATGATATACAAAAATACTCAGCAGTTTTGACGAGCAAGGGCTTAGATGGAAGATGATCGGCAATCTCGATACCCTCAAGTTCTAGAAGTGCTGTCGCGAAGACAGGTTCTTCAAGCTTGCGTTTGCGGGGGTTTGGTGGTCGTTCTTCCACTGCTGGCTGTGGCTGGAAATTTGTTTCCTGTATGTTATCATTTAACTGAACAGTACCCGGCGTCGTCACGTCAGTGCTGGTTCTATGGTGTGTAGGGCGGCGATTGGCGATGCCATCTTGTGCTCGACCCGCATTTCTATTCGCGTTTTCATCGATGTTGAATTGAGAACGAATGTGGCCTACTTCGTCCAACAATATCTGCTCGAGAAAGGCTTCGGACATCAGTAAGAAAAGATGGGAACAAGGCCGTGCGAGGACGCACCGACGCGACGCGTCAATCCCTCCAGCGCCCCAGTCTTCAGACCAGGCTTCTGTTTGGGGGCGTAAATACACTCCAAAGCTACGCCAATGTCAAAACCGGTTTCACTACACGAACCCGACATACCTACATAGCCTCAAGCAATGCGAACAAACAGGCGTCTCTCTTGAGCACTTCAATTTTCGCTTCTTGCACGACGTGCATGCAGGCACGTCTTCGGATGAGGCCTGCAATGACGTGACATCATCGTCGCGACCGTTAATGGAATAATTTGTCCAATGAGAAGTCATCGAGCTCGCATGATGGAATGTTGTGAAATGGTGTTGGAGATGCGGACACCTCAACTCACTTAAGCCGATGCCCGCGAGCGGGTACCTACTTCGTACCGAGGCAGCACTAGCCGTCCCCGCAAAATCACATTCAACCGTCCCTGCGGATATCTAACCGCTTATAGCAGGTACGTCGCTTATCTACTTTACCCTCCTCAATATCACCACTACGTAGGCAATATTGCCATAGAACGGGGCGTCCGGCCATCACAGCCGACAGATCAAGCTTTCCCGACTTATCACGTGTCTTTCACGTTCACACACCCAAGCGGTAGACTCGCAACCATTGTCGTTCAACCACATCATCCCCTACATCGCTGCTTGGCACGCGCAAAACCTACAAGAGTAGACCCGGTGGCATCATGTCTCCCCTTTCAGGCTTCTCTGACAACGAATTTCGGACGTACGCAGATTTCAAGGATGCATGTCTTTCGCTGCTCCGTGCACTCAAACCCTACCAATCTCCTGGCGGTGCCCGTATCCGGCTGCCCTTGGTGACTGGAACACATTTTGACGATGTTGCTGCCCAGCTCGAAGGGTTTGCTCGACCGCTATGGGCGATTGGAGCGCTTCTGCATGGATCTTGTCTCATTCCACAAGAATACGATGACTTGGCTGAACCATACGTGCGCGGCCTTGCAAATGGCACAGATCCAGACCATGCGGAGTATTGGGGACCTGTTGTCGTAAGAGATCAAAGAATGGTGGAGATGGAGATCATTTCTTTTGCTCTTCTGGCGGCACCCGATGCCATGTTTCATCAGCAGACGGAACGGGCGCAAAACAACATACGAGAATGGCTCAAGACACTGAACGAGAAAGACTTTCCGATTACGAACTGGCTCTGGTTTCGAGTGATGACGAACCTTGCACTCGTCAAGGTATGCGGCGTGCCATACGATGAAGTGAAGTCATACATGAAAGAAGACCTCGATCAGATGCAGAATTTCTATTTGGACGAAGGATGGTCAGCAGATGGCTTTTGGAACGAGAACGGCCGTCAGGCAGACTACTACTCAGGAAGTTTTGCAATCCAGTTTTCACAGCTACTCTACATGAAAATGGCGGAGTCATTCGACCCGGACCGATGTCGAAAATTCCGCGAGAAAGCACTTTTGTTTGCTTCGTCATTCTGGAGATATTTCGACAAGACTGGTGCGTACGCAGATCCTAATGCGCTCATGAGTTCGTAAACTAACACACAGCAGGTGCTGCGATTCCCTTCGGACGGTCTCTTACCTACCGCTTCGCCTTTGCTGGTTTCTGGTCCGCAGTCGCTTTCGCTGAAGTTGATCTTCCCGCGCCACTGAACGATTGGGGCGTAGTCAAAGGTCTTCTGCTACGTCACTATCGCTGGTGGAGTACCAAATCCGATATCTTCAACATTGACGGGACTCTGACCATCGGCTTCGCGTACCCTCAGATGTACATGAGCGAGGACTACAACTCTCCTCAGTCACCCTATTGGGCGATGAAATCGTTCGCAGCACTTGGACTAGGGCCGGACCACCCGTTTTGGACAGCCGAGGAGAAGCCCTTACCCGCGGCAGATTCGGATCTTACTGCACAAATTCGACCAGCGATGCAGATTGTATGCCGTACTGAGAACCACCACTTTCTGTTATCGAGTGGCCAGTTCTGCCCTTGGCCACTCAAGGCTACTGAGGCCAAGTACGGGAAATTCGCGTACTCTTCGCATTTCGGTTTCAGTGTGCCTACAGGATCCTTGATACAGCAGATAGCCCCGGATAGTACACTTGCGCTCAGTAAAGATGATGGAGATACCTGGCGTGTACCATGGAAAGTCCAAGATTATCGCTTCGACACTGCGTGGTTGCGGAGAGGCTGTCAAATACTAGAAGAGATTCCTGCCTTGAGAAGCATCTGGAGACCTTGGAAAGATGCAGACATCGAAGTCCAAACAATCCTTGTTTCGCCATGCAAGAGATGGCCGGATTGGTACTTGCGGGTGCACAAGATCAAGAACCTGGGAAACTCGGAACTTACCATCCGAACAGTGCAGGGGGGTTTCGCGATCCAAGGCCGAGAGGATAAGGTTGGAGGGGTTTTGCCTTCTCACACGGAGGAAACAGGTGCTGCAGAGTTCCTGAGAGGCAGTGATTCTGGTTTCCCGGAAGGCACACAAGAGACTGCATCAGGTGCACTCGTATACTCCAATGCTGGCTCTAGTGGTATCAGATCTCTTATCTCCACCGATTTCCAACAGTCTGGAGCAGAGGTACTCAAACCTGATTCCAACACCAATCTCATATGGCAAAGGACATTGATTCCGACTATCACTGGTACAACGGCGATATCACCAGGCTCAAGCACGGACCTGGTCACCGCTGTTTTTGCAGTAGCGCGAAGGAACGTATTCGAGGATGAGTACAGCAAAGTTTCCATCGGAGAGAGGTGGGAGGATATTCCCGAGATTTCGCACCCAACCAAAGACAAGGCGCCTTCCTCGGACTTCATTGCGTTTTCGCACGATCTATAGATGGAACGATAGTATTACCGGCCCATGAAAGCAATGCAGTTTTATGGTTCTATTTCTACTGGCGATAGCACATTTCCTGTAGTAAGGTTGAACAGGGTATCCGATGTGGTTGCTTTCGACATGACCCGTGCGTGGAAGAAAATCTACCAAATCTACAGATAGCCCGCTCTCAGAAGCTTGTTACCAAACTCCAGTAAGAAATAATCTGCGTAAACAAGCCCATGATCCCAGTATGGCTTGTGCGCGTGTTCGTTGTGATTGGCGGTCGAGTGTCTCAGTATCGCCTCAAAACCGCTTTCCTTGACAGCCAACGGAGCATTTGCAGCACCATCTCCGTTGACGGTCGCTTGCGATTCTACCGAAGCGAAATCGCGATCTAGAGCCATGTCCAAGGTTTCGTCCACGATGGCAAGGGCTACCTGCAGGAAGTCTGTGTCTGAACCGGCAAGCTTTTGGGCTTCTTCTGCAGATAATGCTTGAAGTGCTTGATGGATTATCACCAGACCGTTGGCAGTAATTACTCCAGCAGAGACATCCCTCAGCGGTTCCTTCTCGTCTTCTTGTGGTGCGTCGAAATCCCAGGCCGGCACAAGCGGGTGATGCCACTTGCCTTTGCCTTCCTCGCACCTTCGCAAAAAGTACTTGGCACATTCTATAGCTGTGAACAGGTACTTGGTGTCGCGCGTCCAAGTATATGTTTGCGCAAAACCCATGATAGACCATGCTTGGCCACGTGACCATGTTGAATCGTCTTTGTGCCCTTGGTTCGTCATTTTGGCTTGCGGTTTCCCAGTCTTGGGTGAGAAGTTGACAAGATGGTATGATGAGTGGTCAGAACGGAGGATTTCATGTATGATGGTATCTGCATGTTGAGTTGCAATCTGTATCAGACGTTCATCTTGCTGGATGTGGCCGACCCAGTACAGAAGATCAAGATCTACATCTTGTCAGTCTTCCCTTTGGAACGTCCCAAAACATCAACTTACTGCACATGCTATCGATAATGACTAGGAAGTTTTCATCCATGTCGGTTATAGAATAACGGTCGTTAATCGCAACATCCCAGCTGCGAATAGCCTTGACCCGTTCATCATAGCGACTAGCGAGCGCATACGCGGCCTTCACGACGCTCTCCAAGCTCTCGGTATTTCCAGTCGATTCATAGTCTTTTTGCAAGGCAGGTTGGACGATAAAACCCATGTCATGAGTATCGGTACGCCCAGACATCTGATTGATCGCGGCCGACCAGTGGCGTCCGAGGTTCAAGAGCTGGTCCTTCAACTGGGCAGGTGGATGAGATGGAACATCGATGACCCTTGGATATTTGATTGACCGCTCAATAAGCGTGTAGATAGATCCTGGAAAGAAGCCGCAGGTCCAAAAGTCGGCTTCTCGATACTCATAGCGGCCTGCATCCGGACCTGTCTGGGCAACGGTGTGGGGGTAGGTGGCGAGTGGTGCCTGCGAACGTTAGACATCTCCAAGAAGTGGTTGGAAGAACATCGTACCGGAAGTTTTGAACCCTTCTGCGCAACTTGAACAATCTTCCCAAGTACGTTCTCTGAGTAGATTTGGCTGAGATCTATGCCCTTGACCCTTGGCTGTGTTAGTAGTCGTTGCCAACGCGGACCACCGATACCTACTTTAGGGCATTCGCCGCTTCTCTCGCTGGCTTTGGTGCTTCGCCCATTGTGCAGGACGTAGATACTTTGGTATAGTGTCACGATGACTTCGAACCTCACAAAAGAAGCGTACTGGGTACAAAGTAAAGTCGCAAATACCACTTCGCCTGGGCACACGCAATTGTCAACCGACGCAGCTCGTATTGAGGCACATGTCAAAGGCACTACACATCGCGGGGCAGTGGCCATAAGTCTCGGGGAAGTTCCTCGCGAATGGATCGGCTAAATTCGGGTTCGCTATTATCCCGATGCCCGGCCCCGGCCATTGCGCTCAAAAGAGACGGGGCGCCTCGGCAAACGTCACGTTGCCTGCAATATGGTCAAGGTAAATGAATAATTTGTTCGCGTGATCGATCTTTTTCGGAACTGTACTATTCTGGAAACGCTTCCTCAACGCTTCCTTGATCCGATGGCAGGTCAACCTTCGAGAATTGCTAACCGAAAGGCTGAAAACAACCTAGCTTCCCCATAGCATAAAACACCCCGCATAGAGTCTCGTAAGTCGGGATGTAACTCTTGGATAGCAAATATGGACGATGATTCGTGCAATTCATTTATCGACTATGCCGTGCCGAGGAAGTACGTACACAAAATGCTACCCAGGTTTGCTGGTAGATGACTCGAACCAACTTGTTGTTCACCATCCAGCAGCGAAATTTCCATCATGTTGTGGAATTTTGTGCTTCTCCTAAGCTCGTTTGCTGCTGCTCTGCCAGCCGCAGCTACCAAACGCGATGCTCTCAATCTTCCATTCTCAACAAAGGGAAGAGATATCTTCGATAGCAATGGAGACGTATTCTACTACAAAGGCACCAATTGGCCTGGCCACCAGGAGATAATGATCCCGGAAGGTCTCCAGCATGCCTCGATCGCCGAAATCGTCGCCTGGATCCCCAAATTCGGACTCAACTCTGTTCGGATGACATTCGCGATCGAGATGATCGACGACATTTACAGCAACAGTACTAACCAAACGCTCGAGAGGTCCGTCATCAATGCTTTAGGTCAGGACAATGGAACACTGGTTTTAGGACAAATCCTGGAGCACAACCCTCAGTTTACGGCCCAGACAACGAGGCTGGAAGTATGGGATGCTGTAGCGAAAGAACTCGCCGCACAGGACGTCATCCTCCATCTCGACAACCACGTCTCCAAAGCATTTTGGTGCTGCGGCGACGACGATGGCAACGGTTGGTTCGGGGAGAATTACTTCGACGTCGACAAGTGGATCCGCGGCTTATCCTTCATCTCCGCCCACGTAAGTTCCCCCCCCCACCCATCCCCCAGCGCCCTAACCTCCCCCAGGCAAAAACCCACTGGCCGACCTTCGCCTCAGTCGGTCTCCGCAACGAGCTGCGCAAAGCAAAAGTTTCCGAGCCCGTCGATTGGTACACCTGGTACATCCACATGACATCCGCCGCCACCGCCGTCCACGCCGCCGCCCCAGACGCGCTCATCTTCTTCTCCGGCCTAAGCTACGACACCTTCATCGACCCCCTCCCCCTGGGAAAATCCCTACAAGGCACCGCCGGCACCACCACAGCCAACAAAACCGCGAAATTCATCCCAACCGACTTCCCCTGGGCGAACAAAATCGTGCTCGAGCTGCACAAATACGACTTCGAGGCTACGCACAACCCGTGTCCGACGTTTAAAGCGAATTGGTACAAGCAGGGGTTCCAAGCCGTGAATGCATCTGATTCCGCTACTAAGCATCTCTTCCCGATTGCGATCACGGAGTGGGGGTTCATTCACAATGGGACGTACTGGAATCAGACGACGTATAATAAGTGTTTGATTGAGATGGTGGGGGATTATCGGGTTAGTTGGATGCAGTGGGAGATCTCGGGTAGCTTTTATCTGCAGACGAGACCGGGGAGGACGCCGGAGACGATTCAGGGACCCGAGGAGTTCTGGGGGTTGTTGAATTATAATTGGGATGGGGTGCGGGATGTGGTTACGGTTGAGAATAGCTTGGATAAGATGATTGCAGCGTTAGGGTAGAGTTGGGTAGAGAGAAACTCCTGGTGTAAAGAAGAGCAGTTCATAACGTATAGCTTGTTGTCTGTATCGTTTTATCTGACAATATTCGGATGGGGTGCAGCACATAGGCTCCGGCCGTTTTCATGTCACGTGACCCGACCTCACTCCACTACACCAATCCCCAATCCATCCTCCGCACCCTTAATACTTACTA
The DNA here is from genome assembly GCA_010093485.1 of Karstenula rhodostoma CBS 690.94. Classification (NCBI taxonomy): domain Eukaryota; kingdom Fungi; phylum Ascomycota; class Dothideomycetes; order Pleosporales; family Didymosphaeriaceae; genus Karstenula; species Karstenula rhodostoma. Next base: position 147,521 of record MU001494.1, read on the forward strand.
CCAACCCATCTCAAATTCATTCCCAGGACCCCTGCCTGCACATAATCATGCTCCCTCTCTCAAAGCGGAACCCTCACCGCACCGCACCAAGCCCACCTCATCCCGTCCCACGCGAGACCAAAACCATCACCACCCCATCTGCCCACCGCTCCAAAAACCAGGTTTTCCCACCCAGAACGGCCGCCCTACTCACCGCATCCCCTCCGCATCCCTCCCCACTGTTCGTGGAGAAACCCCCCCGGACGCTCCCCGCACCGGGCTGGAAATCCCCCGCTGCCCGCGCACCCGCACGGACGCCATCCGTGCTCCTGCCCACGGGGATGGTCTACAAATTGCGGTCAACGGTACCGGGATAGTGTGGTACACGCGACGCAACGTTCTGCGGTACTTTTCTTTTCGTTTCATTTCTGCCCGCGTTGAGTTGCCGCGATTGAAGAGATACTCCGCACCGAGTGCCTTTACCGTGGCCTGCAGAAGCTCGCGAAGAGTCTACAAGGGATTTGAAAGAGATTTATTGCGAAAGAGCCAGCCAGCCATGGCGACGAACCCCCGCGAAGAGGCCACCGCCGCCGCGGTCGATTTCCGCCCCGGAACAACCCTCGCGCCTACAGATGCGCCCAAACGCTCGCCTTGGAAAGCGTGGATGTACCTCTGGGAATGGTACCCCGCGCACTATTCCGAGGAAGAGCGTGTGTTGCTGCGAAAGCTGGACGCGTGTTTGCTGACGTTTTGCTCGTTGATGTGTACGGCATCCCCATCCCCATCCCCATCCACCCCCCCACCATATTCAGTACTGATAGTTTTGTGTGGGATGAACAGTCTTCCTCAAATGGCTCGACTCCTCCAACATCAACAACGCCTTCGTCTCCGGCATGAAAGAAGAGCTCAACCTCTACGGCAACCAATACTCCTTCTTCGGGACCTTTTACAACGTCGGCTACCTCGTGTGTCAGATCCCGTCGTTGCTTATTCTCTCCCGCCCGGCCCTCGCGAGGTGGTACCTCCCTACTATGGAGGTGCTTTGGGCGATTGTTACCTTCTGCCAGTCGCAGATGCGGAATGAGCATGATATCTACGGGACGAGGTTTCTGCTGGGGCTGCTCGAGACGCCGGTTGCGTCGGGGACGACGTATGTGTTGGGGAGCTGGTATCGCCCCGAAGAGGTGTTTAAGCGGACGGGCGTGTGGTATGTGAGTAACAACATTGCGGTTATGTTTGGGGGGTATTTGCAGAAGGCGGCGTATGAGAATTTGAATGGGGTTGGGGGGATGGCGGGGTGGCGTAAGTGAAGTCCCGGGTATGAAGTGGATGTGTCTTTCGAGACATGCACGAGATACCCATTGACCCTCTGTTGACTCGCGCTGACGTTGCACCTGCGTTAGGCTGGCTGTTCATCATCGACGGCATCATCTCGCTGCCCATCGCAATCGCAGGCTTCTTCATCTTCCCCGGGCTGCCCTCGAGCAAGAAGCCGTGGTGGCTGACAGACGCGCAGCACGCGCTCGCCATCAAGCGCGTGCGCGACGTCGGCATCGAAGACAGCAAGAAGATCACCTGGAGTGTCGTCAAGCGCACCCTGCGGCGCTGGGAGTTCTACGTCGGCGTCGGCGCGTACACCTTGTGAGCCTCTACCACCCCCCATCCCATACATCTTTAACCAAATTTTCCAGCTTCCTCTCCTCCTCCTACCCGCACGGCCAAATGGGCCTCTGGCTCAAAGACCTCGCCACAAAATACAACGCCTACACCGTCGGCCAAATCAACGTGATCCCTACGGGCGCGCAGGGCGTCTCCGTCGTCGCCGCCCTCCTCGCAACCTCCCTCTGCATGATCTACCCGCTGTGGACCGTCTTCAGCGTTGTGCAGGCCATCTTCCTCTTCGCAAACATCTGCCTGCTCGTCTGGGACATCCCCAAGGGCCTGCACTTCGCCTCGTACTACCTGCTCGGGGTCTCCGCTGCCGTCACGCCGATTCTCATGCCGTTTATCAATGTGGCGCTGAGGGATGATGCTGAGGCGAGGGCCATCACGGTTGGTGCGATGCTGACGAGTGGATGGGCGATTTTTAGTTTTTATCCCGTCGTCGTGTTTCCGCAGGTCGAGGCCCCGAAGTGGAGGAAGGGGTATAGTGTGAATATTGCGTTTGTGGTCATGTGCTGGGTCTTCTTCATGCTGAGTCAGTGGCTGTATCGGAAGGAAGAGAAGAAGAGGGAGAGGGAGGCGATTGAGAGGGTTGCGAGAGACGATGAGGAGGTGCTGAGCGCAAAGGGGGTGGGGGGTGTAGTGGAGCATGTTGAGGAGAAGAAGTCGGAGTAGGGATGGAATTGAATGCGTGATTGACGAAGAGTGTGTCACAAGAGTGATGTGGGTGTTGTGATGCGGACGTGAAGTGGATCTAACAGCGCAACTGATGCGGGCTGACGTGACCGCAGTCTCCCGTTTCACGACCATGCCGCATATTAATCCCTATTTTGCGATCTCCACAAGACTCTCAAACACCACTCGAACAGTCCTTTTTGAGCAGTCAGCACAGATCAAGATGCCTCCCCAAAACAGCAACCATCGAACACCCCGACGCGTGTCTTACGGACCTCTCGCCCGCCGCGCCCTCATCGACCCCGACGACAAAGCCTACAACCGCGTCATCCGCCTCGAAGGCCAAATAGCCACCCTCGTCCAAATCCATCGTTTCCTATGGCGCTACAAAGTCTGCAATCGAGACTACACCATCGAAACAGATACATTTGCTGACGCGATCCTTGCGGAGTCGTATGCCGAAAATGCTGCCCACCATAGCCGAGCTACCTTCATCAAGGACGACGCCACGTTTGAGGAGTTGAAAGCCAAGCGAAAGCGTCAAATGACGGATGCGTTCCTAGATGCTGGACGCATGGTGTACTTTGACATGATCGAAGAGTTGATTGACAGGTTTCTAAACCAGGGCGTTGATCTCGCGTACGAGGGGTACAACTTGGGTAGCTTTGTCGGTATGATTAAACGCGGATATCTCCGATGGTTGCCCAGGAAAGAGCGTGAGAGGGAGGGGTTGTGGGCGAAGATCTGGTGGTTACGACGTCTGCAGGAGATATTAGAGGACGAGAAATTGAGCCTCAGCGAAGCGCTGGTGAAGGGGTGGCAGTGGTTCGTGGATCCGGAGCAGTGGCCTACTACGTCCAGCGGTAGGCCTGAATACGCCGATATGTGGAAACAGCTCGAAGCTGAGCGGAAGCGAACTTTTCTGGACGATTTCGCCATCGACGAAGAGAAGCTGGACGCTTGGATGTCGGGTGTTTCAACACAAGGTTTCTGCTGCAAGAACGTCGCAGAAGAGGAAGGGGAAGGACTACAGCACGAGTTCAGGGCTGCCGGCGCAGATTTTACGAGCGAGTTGAACGTGCCTAAGCTTGCAGAAGAGGCACTTGAAGATGGGTCGACGTGTTCGATATGCGGTGAGGGCTACAGTCTGGAGAACCGCGGAACAGAGAGATCGCACGTCCCCGTTCGAATCACGCCATGTGGCCATGTGTTTGGATGGCGTTGTTTAGTGACGCCAATGGAAAACCACACAGGAGATGGTAGGTGCGCGACTTGCAACGTCCGCATGTGTGGCTGCACGTCGCCGCAAGATGTTATTGACGGCTGTGATAAATTCCTCGGATGGCTGCAGCCACCTACGCAGCTTGATAACACGACAGGGCCAGACTCATACCTAAGCAGGTTGATGCTCATCTTCAAGCCGGCGGACGAGATTCGAAGGCGGTTGAGGTATTGGGTCCCGCATGCGAGTAGCATCGCTGCAGACTTGAGCAAGATGGGGGACCTAGGTATGTATCAGGCGCGCGAGCGATTGGCGGCGGTTGTGAAGAAGGACGTCAGCCGGTACCGGGACGTCGTCATGAAGCAGACGCAGGCCACTGCGCAGCGGCTGTGGTTGGAGTTCCTGGGCAATGTGCTGCCGCAATGGCCAGCTGTGGCTTGATAGCAGCCATGAGCGGAACAGTCCAACGACTATTGTCCGTCATAGCTGTAGCTCTTTCATATGCAATGTTTTTCACATGTCCAGATTGCTATCGTGAGTGTGCTCGACATTGTCGCTAGTGGCTCTCTCGACGGGATGCGCGTATTCGGAGACTTTCCGAGCTCTTCATCGGGGGACATTTAAGCACCCGCAGCAGGGTACTAACGCCAATGTACCTCATGGTGAAAACACGGTGAAAGCCATGCCGGACCGGAGTAGCGCAAGCGAAGCGTGACGATCAGTCGAAGCCCTCAGGCGTACCTGACAGCAATGTTGATGGCCAGGCAGGGTCTCGATGGCACTCTGAGAATGCAGTGTTTGCAATGTTGGCAAGAAACAATGCTGTGATGCAAGAATGATGTCCCAGGTACCCACACTTTCTCATGGCCGAGTGCCCCGCTTATCCCCGCAGTTCGGTTCGCGGCGCGCCCTGCAGCCGCCCCGCAATAAACCTGGCCTGTGGGCGACGTTCATGCTCCTGAGCATCAATTAATGCGTCTCGTGAGCCTGTTTACGACGACACGGTCGTGCGAAAGGATCAGAGGCGCCGGCTAGTTAAGGAAGCGATGAGCTCTGGGCGACGTCGGCGGCCAATTCGCACTCACCATGGCCATGCTGGGCAGACGTGGCTTACGGTGCGCGCGTCATACCATTCACTTTCGCGAGGGCAGGTGAGAGCTGCGCCTGCCAACTTTGACTTGCTTCCTGTGTTCCCGCGGTAGCTTCCCTGCCAGCTTCTTCACCAACACCCGCCCTCCTACAGTTCTGGCCACACAATGGCCTCACCAACGCTCGTCCGTCGCCTTGCTGGCGCTTCCTCAGCCTGGCGAGCAGTACCACGAGCCCGACCCGCGCCTTTGCGATTGGCTCCGATCGCCACCCCGCTTCAATGCCGCTGCGCCAGCTCGCACTTGAAAAACTCGGAAGACCGCGCGCCCTACGAGAAAGGCGAAAGCGTAGGCAACAAACGGTTCAGCCAGTTTGACATCAGCGGGAAGGTGTTCGTCGTCACAGGTACGGCCATGATTACTCCCCTTAACAGAGCATGAGTACTGCCTTGAGGTTCCACGTTGACTGAATACAGGTGGCGGCCGCGGTCTGGGTCTATGCCTGGCACAAGGCCTCGCTGAGGCGGGCGGAAGGGGTCAGTAGGCCCCAAAGAACTTGTACACGACATGACCAAGGGAAACTGACCGGAGAAAGTGCACTGTCTCGATTGCCTAGATCAGCCCATCCCAGCCTTCGGGGAGTCTGCCGAGCGTCTGGAGCGTGAATTCGGAGGCTCAATGGTCTACCATCGCGTCGACGTGACCAACAACGATGCGCTCGAGAGCATCATTCAAGATATCGCAGCAGAGAGACAACGGTTAGATGGACTCGTCGCTGGTACGCTCATGGTCACCTTGCCAGAAACACATGCTGATCTAGCACAGCGGCTGCAATCCAGCAAGTTACCGCGGCACTGGACTACTCGTCCGCAGATATCGCTAAGATGCTATCCGTCAATTACACAGGCGTCTTCCTCTCAGCCCGCGCATGCGCACGCCAGATGCACAAGTACAAGATCCAAGGCTCCATATGTCTGATCGCATCAATGAGCGGCACCATTGCCAACAGGGGCCTCATCGCGCCCGTATACAACTCCTCAAAGGCAGCCGTGGTCCAACTCGCCAAGAACCTTGCAATGGAGTGGGGGCGGATCAACCCAGATGGTTCTGGAGGAATTCGCGTCAACTCGCTCAGCCCCGGACACATTGTGACGCCGATGGTGCAGGACAACTTCAGGAAAGGCGAGGCGAATAGGGAGGAGTGGGAGAACAACAACATGCTTGGGAGGCTCAGCACGCCCGAGGAGTACAAGGCAGCTGTTTTGTTTCTGCTCAGTCGGGCGAGCAGTTACATGGTGAGCAAATGTGTTGAAGTGGATCCGGCAGAAGCTGACTAGACACAGACCGGGTCGAATATGATCATTGACGGCGGTACCACGGCTTGGTGAAAGCATTGGATTGACGGTGCAGCGTTTTTGGCGATTGGTGCTGGCTCAACCGGTCTCGGGGTGTTTCCGATTCATATCTGGAAAGATCTGGACAAAAGATGAAGTTATGAAGCGTGCGGAGTACGAAAATAGTCACTAACAGTGATTCGATGCACATACCATCCTGTTCTGCACTTCCTCCAGATTGCATCAATCATATTCAAAGTGACCCTTCATGCATCGACGTCCGAGTCACAAACACCCCAAGCTCCTCAAACGCCTTGGCCACATCTTCGCAAGCCTCCTCCCATCGCTGACTCTAGAACAGAAGATATATCTCCTCTCAGGGCAGGACTTCTCCGCCGCCGCCGCCGCCGCACCCCGACTCTATATTCCCCCAATCCGCGTTGCTGAATCCATAAAAGGCATCCACCCCTCTGGTATCCACTCGCGCCTCACGACCGCATCTTTCCGCAGTATAATATGGTACGCCTTCGCCTGGGACAATTCGCTTCTGTACTATCTGGGGTCGGGATTTGTGCAACAGGCGCGGCTTAGGAGCGCACAGGTGATGCTCTGACCCATGATGAATATCTATTGCGATTCACACGCAGGCCGTGAATTTGAGTGTTTCTCCGAGGATCCGTTTATATCGGGGAATTTGGCGGGGGCGATTGTGAGCGGGATTTAGAAAGTTCTCTCTGGCCCTGCCATGCCCATATCAACAGAACAGTTTCTATTCAACCACATCCTCGAGTTAGGTTCTCGTCAAAGTCCCGATGATTACAAAAGCGTGCGACGGTGGAGAGGGATCCCGCCTTCGACCCGTATAATATGACGCAAGCAGAATAGGATACAGCCTTCCACGCATCGATGAACCAGTACACCTCCATTCAAAGCATCTCGGACTCCGACTTGATTCAGTGTGAGAAAGTAGGAGGGAGAATTGTCAGCTGGCACGGGATGGCGGGTTCGCTGACCTTCTACAACGGTACGGTGAACTACTATGAGCGTGTGCTGGAAGTGGCCCCTGGAGCCAAGGAGTATGATCACTTTTACGCTGCGTCCGGTGTGGGGAATTGTAGGAATGGTGTAGAGGCGGCGCCGACGGATCCTCTTGCGCAGGTTGTGAGGTGGGTGGAGGAGGGGGAGTTGCTCCTTATGGTTGAACATGTGTGTCCGGGTGGGAATTGGTAGCAGCCTGAAACTACATTGAATTCTCTCGTTCTATGTCGTGGAGATATCAACTCCTTCCTAGGAGCGACGTCGTGGTTGATGCAGGGGATCAGTCGCACCTCTCACAACGCTAACCCCAATACACACTAGCGCGACCCTCATGCTCGGACGTGGATTATCTGTCCTCCATCATCCCTCGCGAAACACAACACAAGTCCGCAGCGCTCGCGCTCGCACAGCACACGCACACGCCCGCCCACCATGGATCGGATACTCCGCCTCCTGCAGGTCCTCCTCCTCCTCGCACCCCTCGCCGCGGCCCTCAAATTCGACCTTCACGCAGTAAACAGCCACGAGTCGGCCAAGCACGAGCGCTGCATCCGGAACTTTGTCGCAAAGGAGCAGCTCGTCGTTGTGACGGCAACACTGGACGGGCACCGCGGCGATGGGCAGACGGTGAACATGCATGTACGTGGGCCTGCGATTAGAATTTGCCAGGGAGTGGGATGGGTGGAGAGTGGAGGCTGATGAGGACACAGATTCGCGATGCAATGGGCAACGACTACCACAAGCCCAAGGACGTCTACGGCGAGAACAGATACGCTTTCACGTCGCATGCTGACTCTGCGTTCGATGTGTGCTTTGAGAGCATCATCACCGGCCGTGCGACACCTACCTCCTTCACGTCCGCATATAGGTTCTAATGAATGTCTAGCACCCCAGGGCAACCTCAACCCCACGCGCCACGTCGAGCTCGACATCGACATCGGCGCCGACGCGAAGGACTGGTCCGCCATCCAAGCCGGCGACAAGCTCAAGCCCGTTGAAGCGGAGCTCCGTCGCATCGAGGAGGTCGTGGGCGAGATCGTCGCGGAGATGGACTACCTGCGCTCGCGGGAACAGAAGCTGCGGGATACCAACGAGAGCACGAATGACCGCGTGAAGTGGTTCGGCTACATGACCATGGGCATGCTGGTCAGTCTGGGCGCGTGGCAGGTTGTGTACCTGAGGAGCTATTTCAGGAGCAAGCATCTTATCTAAGTGGAAAGCATGGGAAGAAAACGGCGAGGCATGAGTGTGCATGATACGCGGGAAACACGTGTACGAAGACGCAGGGCATGGATGGAGTACGAAGGCGTGGCCGGGCAAGGAGGTTTTTTCCTGCCATGTTTGATTTGACGCACAGCGCGGCATGGCGTTGGTATGAACAATTGCAAACTCGATTGGCGCTACCCAGTGTTTCTACTTCGGTGCTGCCCCCCGCATCAACATCCAACGTGTGCACATCCGAACCGCGCCGCAGTCCCCCCGCTCCGCCAAATCCCACCTCCCCCATCTCTATGCCCTCACTCCCTCAGCCCCCCTTCGAGACCCCGCAGCGCATCCTTCCAGTATTCACTCCGGAGAAGTGCCACCCGCCTTGCCCTGGCTGTCATGTACGTCGGCAGCGCATCGTCCCACGCCTGTAAGTATACAGCATGACCAAGAGGCGACGGCGCAGTCCTTTTCCCGTCCCGAGCTCGCGTCTTCCATGTTTCCCACACGCCGGTGCCGATGCGCTTCCGAAACTTCCCACCCTGCTTCTCCCACGCGCCCCTTGCCATCTCCTGTCTCCGGCCACCCCGCGCCTGCCTCTCTTCCCGGACCGCGGGCCGGACGGCGAGATAGTGCGCTAGGAGACGCGGGCGATGGCGTGGTCTTGCATACTTTGTAGCTGGTGGCGGTGGCGTGGTGTCCGGGTCTTCTGGTCGTGGGATGTAAGGCGATGGCAGTTTTGGTGGTGTGGATGACGTGCTGTCCTGTTCCTGTTCGGTGGTATATGTTCCGCGGACTGGATGCGAGGAGAAGAAATGCATGAAGGGGGTGGTGTTTGTGGTGTAGGGTGTGGTAGGAGGAGGTGGTGGAGATGGGTGGGGATTTAGGAGGGGAGCGGTGGGGGTGGGTTTGAGAGGAATCACATTGGGCTGTAGGATTTGGTGGTGAGGTTGGCTGCTCTTGACTGGTTCGGGAGGACTGTGGTTTGGGAAGTGACGGGTTGTTGGAAAGAGGTAGTTTGGTAAAGGTATCCGGTAGACCAGATTCAAGTTGTTCTCTTGGTACATGTTCAGACTTTTGTTGTACACCATCGTGAAGCTATCGGTGTGCAGCCCGTCCAGCTGAGGTGACCCTCAATCGCATCCAGGTCGTAAATGAGACAGTATCCCCCTTTCCAAGCAGACCACGTCTCAACCAAAGACCTTCTCCCTCAGCTCCCCAATCTCTCCAGCGACTTTCTCCACACCCTGAGTATCCAAGGTGCCATCCTCAGTCACATACCCATCCACGTACGCTGCCGGCACCCACTCAAACCACTCCCCAAACACCTCCACACTGCCATTGGCAATCCTGCCCGCCAACTCCCTCCTCGTCTCATCACCCCAGGCCACCACCATCTCGCTGTGAGGATGCGTCTCCTTCGCTCCATCCTCTACACCCTTCGCAACAATCTTATCCGCATCGCTAACCACCACGACCTGTGCTGTAGGGTTGAGCGTCTTGACGCACACCGCCGCTGCCAGACAGCCGATCTTGTAGCTCACGTCGCCCGAAGCCGAGATGCGGTCTGCGCCTAGAAGAACGATGTGAGCGTCCCTCGCAGCCGTGGCAACGGCGCAGTCGGGTAGGATGCGGACTTGCAGGCGGGCTCGAGCGTCCGCGGAGGTGGAAGATAGGATGTGCGAGGCCATGCTTGCGCCTTCGAAGCGGGGGCGTGATTCGAGGATGAGGAGGTTGAGGTGCAGGAAGCGGAGGGTGGAGAGGGTTGTGAGGATGCTGGCGCGGATGGTGCTGCTGTTGCTGAGGGCCAGGATGGTGAGAGTGTGGGTGTTGTTAAGACGCTGTTGGTCCTGGTGTTAGTGACTAGAATGAGTAAGGATGGACGAAAGGGAGTACAGTACTTGTCTGCAATAAGCCCTCAGTCGCTCAACGAAATTGTCGCTCAAGCGCATGCCGGCTTCCTTCCTCTTTTCCAGAATCCTCACTATCTGTCTCCGAGCCATGGCGGCGAGGTCATCCGGCGGCTTGTTCCTCTTCTCGTCCAGCATATCCCATAGTTTCATCACCTCGTCGAGTGCCCTTAGTAGGCAGGATGTCACGGCGGCGTTCATGCTAGGTCTAGCATTGCTCAGCTTCTTCGCAGCGGAAATTGTCATCTGCCACAGCTCGTTCCTATTTTGCGCTGTTGCGGCTGCGGCCACTATGAGAGAGGAAAGTGTCGAGAGAGCCGAGTCTGCCATCTCTCTCGCACCGGAGACGAAGTCGTTCTTGAGACCGCTCACGGCCTTGTTAAGCTGCTTTGTGTACTCGGGATCGTCCCATACTGTTGCGGGGACATTCTCTGTCACAGTAGAGGGTGTGTAAGCAACCCGAATATTGTATTCCGCCGAGTCAGTCTCACTGATTGGAGAAAGCGGTTTGAGAGAATGGAGACTGGAAGATGAGTGAGCGGATCGAGAGCGGCCCATCTTGCGCTTGAGACGTGTCCAACGGCAATCTTTCTCATTCTGCACTTCGATCGAAACTTCCGTGGACTCCGGAGATTCCAGTGCCAATGCGTTCTGTGTATAGCTGTCCAGGTTATGGTATCCAATCGTCGCCATGAGACTCGATGTGCGCGGCGGAAGCGCTACAGTGTGGCGGTATGATGGCGGATGAGGCTGAGAGAAGGACGGCGAGTCACCTGGGAGGGAGCCGGACAGTTCCATGTTTCCGCGGCAAGGACTTGATGGAGATCGCCTTGCACAAGAAGAAGAGTCCATTGCCGTTGTCGATATTGCAGGCAGAAAATACGAGAGTGATAGGAATGGGGGCACTGCACTGGGCCGTGGAAAGCCTATCGCATCTTGCCTTCACCATGGTTCCACAGAACGAACGACGACAAGAACTATGGTGAATGCTGTGTTGACTCACCTATCATCGCTCTCGTCGTCGTCAGTCATCTTTGGCCATCAAACGAGCTGCAGACCAGCAAACGCGTTGGTTGCACGCGGCTCACCGCTGACGTCTATCTACCCGGCAGCTCCGATCTGATGCTTGAGAGTGAGAGTACCTATACTGGAACGCTGAGGCCTATTAAATTCTAATCTTGAGATGCTCAAATGATGTCGCGACGACGTGAGAATGGAAGAAGGAACCGTTAGCATCACGCCATGCCAAAAGAAGACTAGTGGTTTTCCCTCACCACGTCATGTGATGTGTCAAGCTCGGAGACTTCCTGGGAAACGCCCAGATGCTTTCGACCCCATGTACGCCTCCCTTTCAGATTGTCGCGATCTGCCCGAAAATGTGCCGCAGCGCGACGTTCGTAATGATAATGTACTACGACCGGAACGCTCTCTATCCGCGAACGCCATCGCCCTCAATGATTCGACCGCTAAGCGAATCTTCTCCTCTTCCAACGCTACTATGACATTGCTTCCCAACCCAATGGGGCACTGACAGATGAGCCTTAAGAGTGTCATTCCGGATGCCAGAGCATCCGGGCGTACATGTTTTGAAACATCGTTTCCTCTTCCAGACGTATTTCCAAATCGGGAGAACTAGCTAGTCTCGTTCCCTGCTCGATCACTTCTTTCGGGAATAGCCAAATCGAATAGTTCATGTAATAGGCTGTACGCTACTTTCTGAATTGTCATGATGCAGAACACGAGGCGGCTTGGGACTTGAGGGTTCGGCGATCGCACGGGAGTGAACGCATCCGTATGCTCTCCGCCTTTCCACGAGGGGAGGCTATGCAGGACACGGCGATCAAGTTGGCTGTGGAGATGGGCTGGAGGACAACATGAACAATCTATAAAGATGGCCGGTCGTGTTGGTCCTCCATCCTTCACACAAACTCCCGACGAAAGCTCACAATCCTTCTTCCAACTCGAAATCCATTTCCACGAAAACATTCAATATGAAGTTCACCTTCGCCGCTTCTGCCTTGTTGGCAACGTGCTCAGCGCACCCTACCAAGCGCACTACTCAGGCGGCATCGACACCTAACATCACCGATGTGGACATTCTTCAATATGCGCTGACCCTGGAGCACCTTGGTAAGCCCTTATACGCACCCCATGTGTATCAACACCAACTCATCATGTGCAGAGGACAAGTTCTATCGTGAGGGTCTTGCCAACTTCACCCTCGAGGATTTCAAGAAGGCGGGCTACAACGATGTCCTCTACAAGAACCTCAAAGAGGTTTCCTACGACGAGACTACCCACGTCTCCTTCCTCACCCAAGCCCTCACTGGTAAGCATCAACAACAATTCGCATTGCCACTCACTAACCCCACCCAGCCGCCAACGCAACCCCAGTCGCAGAATGCACCTACGCCTTCGGCATAACAGACGTGCACTCCTTCCTCGCGACAGCTTCCATCCTCGAAGGCGTCGGCGTCTCCGCGTACCTCGGCGCCGCAGCTTCCATCATGGAGAAGCTATACCTCACAGCCGCGGGCTCCATCCTCACCGTTGAGGCCCGCCACTCCTCGTACCTCCGCAAGGCAAACAAGCAGTCGCCCTTCCCGCAGGCCTTCGACGCCCCGCTCACCCTCGACCAAGTATACACCCTTGCCGCGCCGTTCATCGTCTCGTGCCCGGAGACCAACGGCGTGCTGCCTGTCAAGGCGTTCCCGATGTTGAGCGTCGCGACTGAGGCTGACTGCATCGCTACGAATAAAACGGTTGTGTTGCAGACGAAGGAGCCTGTGGCGGCCGAGTACAACGAGAAGTTTTACGCTGCGTGGATCAGCGTAACGGGGCCGACATTTGTGGAGGCGAAGTTTGAGAGTGGTGATAAGTTTTCGACGGAGGTGCCGGTTGGCTTCCATGGACAGAGCTACGTTGTGATTACGAAGAAGGAGGGTAGTGTGACGGATGACGATGTTGTTGCAGGCCCGGCGATCGTGGAGGTGCAGGGTGCTAATGGGGAAAACTAAGTAGCGCCGAGTCTCGCAAGCACAGCTTATCTTTAATTATCACATCATGAAGTACTTCACGTCAGGCTATGAGTTGAACAGATGAACGTAATGGAATTTTCATTCAGATACCATCTTCAGCATCATGGTTGAGACCAACTACAGCGCCATACCGACTATGATTGCGCTGTAAAAAACCCAGTTGGAAGAAAACCCCAAGACACAGGCGCCATCAAATGAAGCAGCTTGTCGCTCGATCCGCACAAGAAGCGAACGCGGAAAGATCAGCGGTTGCACTTCTCTCCAGGCTTGTGGCCGGTGCCGTTGTCGCCTCGTGCGCACTTCATGTTCTGAGGGTGCCATTGGCAACCCCAGCTTATGTACTTCACGAGTCCGAACACGGTGTTGTTGCCTTGATTCGCTTTAGGAACGGCGAAGCTCTCAACGTACTCGGCGTGACCGGCTTTCGGGTCACACTTGCCGCTATACCATATTAGCAAACCATTCGTAAACTATCGACTTCTTGGTCATAGACTTACCGAGACTCGTAGAAGAAGCACACGTACTCCGGGGGGCGGTTCTCAGGTCCCGGGTTCGTCCAGCTAACGTGTGAGTCGACGTGGGCTTTCGTCATGGTGTTGTCACGGGCATCGCCCTTGCCAACACCATCAATCTCGTTGCACCACGACGAGCCAGCAGTCTCGTTGAATTCGGCCTTCAGGGGGACGTCTTTGCCAGAGCTCTTCACGGTCTGGTACCCGCCGAAGGTCCATTCCTTGTCCTCGCGCTTGAAGAGAGCCTTGGTCGCGGGATCGATGTTCTACTACCATTCAGCACTGAACTGAACGTGAGCCTTCGGATGGATCCACTTACCGGGATGAACGGGATGGGCTGGGGCGCACGCGCGAGCTCGTTTGCTCGCTCTTCCAACCGGCTAACGTGGGGACCGGCCGAGGTCGGAGACGCCATCACGCTGACGGACAGCGCGACCAAAGACAGAAAGAGGGCGTAGAAATCCATGTTGGTCGAACTGGTCTGGGTCTTGCTGCGTGGCAAACAAGTCGTCGAACGTCGTCGTGGTGTAGGCGCAAAAAGAAAGGCGTGCCGTCGTGGAGAAGGTGAGCTGTGGTGACGGGGCGCGAATCTTTATATGTGAGCGCGAGAGGGTTTTGGTCCGTGCAAAGGCGCTAGTGTTCACGCGTGGAAGTGAAGGAAGGCGCGAGGCGGGCTCCCAGGAGACTAAGCCGAATGCTGAGTCAACCTGGTAATAACGGTATCCAAAAAGTCTTGGATTATGTTTGTATATTGGTGTATTTATGGGCTGGTGTATAGCAGTAACCTCTCAAAGTTTGAGTCCCTGTCCACCCTGAGCAAGGCAGCAATAAGGAAATAATGAACGCTCGAGTTTCATAGACCAGGGCTTCATCTATTCTATATGTTTGCATTGCTGAAAACTTGGAAATCACCGCATCATTTGCAACCTGCAAACTTTGAATAACATCCATGAATCAAGCAAGATAAGCGTTGGAGCAAGGAAGCGTGAAACTAATAAGAACGAAAACCCGTCTGATATCTGTAGACTTCCCCCCTTTACTAAAAGTCCATGATGATGAAAGCTCTGCGGTTGGGATGCTATAAAATCACAGGATACTCTATATCAACATGCGGTAGACATTCGTCTACTTCGCCGAGCTTCAAATTGCAATCCTTCAGCCGTGGTTAAACAATCGTGCAAGCTTGGTAGCTGGAAACTTGAAGAATGACACTGAACCCATGGTCTTTTTTTTTTCTGTCCATCAATCGTCTGAGTCTCGTTTTGTCACGTCATGTCACTGTCAGGGAAATAGTTTTGGACTCAGAAAGCATATAAATCATATCCGTAGAGCGAGACATTATGTCCCCCGGCAATGTAAAAGCGAGTAGAAGCATACCTTCTCGCGAAATATACGCAGATTTTAGTAACGCAAATCTTAAGGCTCACATCAAGCGCCTTGTCGTCCCCATTAACGCATATCCACCAGTGGACAAAATGATTTTTCTTTCAAGTCTCCAGACAATAGCCCCACACCGTAAATATTAGAAGGCGTAGGTACTTCATGCGTGGGTGGGAATAAGGATAGTCTTTGTGCACCGCTGATCGCATGTACAACGATCGTGACTTGAAGTCACGCAATCGAAGAAGACAGCATCTGGGGGGCTTACTGAAATTGAACCTCAAACAATCAGCACAATAACGCATTGATTTCAAGGGCACATAATCTCAGATTCCTGAACCTTATTTACCTATGCTCAACACAGTTTCCTGAGCCCACTCGAGTGCTTGCTGCGGAATCCAATCATTGAACTCCATCAATGCTTCCAGGCCCTGTAGCTGCGTATCTTGTACTCCCCGAATAGCGTACCACTCTGGCCACCAACCGTCACCATGTCGTTTTTGCAGTTATCGTCGCTATATATCCGTCAGCACAACCCGACACCAATGTTTCTCAATAATAAAATCCATACCTGTAGATAGCGATGAAGAAGCCAGTAGCAAGATAAAATCGATTGACCTTATGATCCTCGGCGCTTGACAGTCGTATGCAATTGCACCCTGGAGATTCGGTGAGGCAAACTTTGGTGTTGTAGCTGTACGGGAGATGACCGTTGGCGTCCTTGTAGCCCCATTGCATAGCACCGATCTGCTGGAATTTCGCACCGTTCTCGACCTGACCACAGTCGCGGTTGATGCCCGTCTCCCAGTAGTCACGAGGGTTATCGGGGCAAGAAGCACTGCCAAGGGATATTAGGAAGCTCAGTAGAAAGAAGAGTAGACTGCTGAGAAACATTTTGAGTGATAGATTGACCGGTGTAGTGCTCGGTCGAGGTCGTGCAGAAGGTAGTCGATGCGTAAGAGGGAGTAGATTGTGGACGAAGATGCTGAGTATATATAGGTAAAAATAAAGCTGTTTCCTGACCGTCTATCGCACTGCGCCTCAAGCTTCTGTTTGCAATTGAAATTGCCATTTTTATTACGCCGGCTTCCATCCTTGCAAAGACATGGATTCGCGTTGGTGCTCGGGTTTCTCAGCAAACGACTCAACAAGGGATCTAATATTGCACAGCTTAGACAATTATCACGCCAACGAGTTTTGGAGCAAGGCCTTGGTGCCACTCCGCTTTTCTCTGTCAGTTTGTCAATTATACCCAACCGTTGCCCATGTCCGAGCGATTGTCTCTTCCATCGAAGCGTTGCCAAAGTACCCCTTCTGCAACTATGAGCTCAAAAACCATGTCGATCGCGATTATAGTTGCGGGTAAACTGTTGGATCGGTAACGAAAACAGAAGAAATCTGAGCTCCATACGAAGTCTCAATTTTACTCGAGCAGCAGCACAGTCTTTGGTGAAAGGCCAGACCGGGCTCCGGTTTTACCATCGAGACAGTACATCCATACGATGCGACAGGAACGAATTATTTGGCCCTGACTAGAAATTATAAGCCACGCATGACGGCAACTCTGCTTGCCTTTCGCTCCCCGCTCGTGCCTGCCACAGTTCACGTCTGATTATATTCGGACATTTTCCATCTCAGTAGCACTCTATGATGTGTTCACGCGGTCTATCAGTCGTTAGTTAGTCTACCTATGATAGCCAACGGATACTTCCGTCTTTTCCCAACCCGATGACACGTGATCCGAATCTTTCCATGTGAGAAATTACAAGTCCACATCCTGATGTCCCATCGTTTTTTTCGCCAGCGAGTCAAGTAATCTAAGCCAAGGCTCGCCCAACCTGCGACCTTGTCGCTGTTCGTAGATGGTATAGGCTCGCTTCGTGTTCACTGCAGAGCCAAGGTGATTCTGTAAATCCTCCACGTATTTCCCCGCAATGCGCTACGTGCCGATCTGACCATGTGGGGACTTATATAAAGGGTGCTGTGGTGCGCAGTGGTGCGCAGAGGCTGAGAGGCGAGCATCGAGCGTTTTAATCGTTAATTTTCAGTGTGTGTTTTTCACGTTGTTCTGATCAGATCTGAAACCTCTTCAGAGATCAAAGATTACTAAAGCAATACTGGGTTTGGAGCAACCCAGACAGGTTTCACGGAGCTCCAAAGGATATCTCTTTTTTTGAAATGTTGCAGCCGTCGCGTCGCGATACGGGAATTGCGCAGAATTGGAAATGCATACTCATCTGCCTCACCATGAGCCTGGCGAACTTCCAATACGGGTACACCTGCCCACAATTTTCTCGTTTCAACAGAACTGAATGTTTCTAGCTATGACACTGCTACCATCGGTGGATTTCAAGCGATGCCGGGTTTTCTGGCCGTGTACGGATATCGCGACGCAAAGGCAAAGATTGGCTGGAACATTACTACCACGGTTCAGCAGCTCATAACCTCCTTCCTCAACATCGGGACAATAATTGGCGTCCTCTTGACACATCTCTGGGGCAAAAGGTTCGGAAGGCGGTACGGGATCTGGATCGCTAGTCTGGTCAGCTTCATAGCTGCAGGTGTCCAGATTGGGACCGAGGAGTTAGTGGGACTGTACTTCGGACGTATTCTAATCGTAAGTCTATCGTTTTCGGAGCGGATCCTTGGAACTTCGGACTGAATGAGCATAGGGCGTTTCAAACGGTTTCTTCATCACCTTTGCCAATGTCTACGTTGCTGAAGTATCTCCACCGCACTTACGCGGCCCACTCGTGTCGTTGTTTGGGGTCTGGGTTTCCATCGGCAGCATCATTGGAGCCACGATAAACAACGTGACGAAAGATTACGCGTCAAAACTAGCCTACCAAATTCCGTTAGCCACGCTTTACGGGATTCCGCTTCTTCTCTCAACCCTGGTATTTTTCCTACCCGAAAGCCCCAGATGGTTGCTTGTGCAGGGTCGCGACGAAAATGCAAAGCAGAGTTTAACGATCTTGAGAGGCATGAGTTTCCAGGGAAGAGAGGAGTTGCTCGAAGAAGAGTTTCTTGAAATGCAGCGAGGTATAGCAGACGAGCTGGAGAAGAGCAAAAGGAGTGTGTTGAAAGACATGTTCACGGGAACAGAGCTGAGGAGAACGCTGATCTGCTTTGGCGTAATCTTGTCGCATTCTTCATCAGGGATTTGGCTCATTATAGGCTACGGGGTAAGTGATCATGCGCAAATAGGTGCCATGCTCTCCACTCATTCTGATAGACGTTCTTCTTCCAACAAGCTGGTGTGGACCGCCCGTTCCTCGCAACCATATTAAAGTCCTTTATGGGGCTCATGGGCGTCTTCACTAGCATCTTTTTAAACTATCGTCTTGTCGGTCGCCGCTTCAGCATGCTACTTGGCCACGGTAGCTCAACTGTATTCATGCTAGGCATGGGCATCGCAGCTTCCATTCACGGTGACTCTGCAGCTTCTGGTAAGGCGATACTGGGATGTGCGCTCTGCTGGTACTTTGTCTACAATGGCTTCAGTGGGGCAGTGAGTTGGCCAGTTGCGAACGAATTGGTTAGCAGCAGACTGAGAGTCGCGACAATTGGGTGCGGAACAGCTATAAACTACGTCTTGTAAGATTTCCATACCCACAACAGAGGGGGATGCTAACTTCAATGTAGCGCTTGGCTTACCAGTTTCACGACTCCCTACTTTATCAACTCGAGAGAACTTAATTGGGGTGCCAAGGTACATTTACCGGTCATGCTTTAGTTTTGTCTGTTCTGATATGACCAGGTCGCGTATATCTGGGCTGGATCCAACGCCGCCACCTTTGCCTTCCTTTACTTCTTTCTGCCAGAGATGAGAGGAAGGTCTTTGGAGGAGATCGATGAGTTGTTCCAAAACCGGGTACCCACTCGCGAATTTCCCGCCTATCATTGCGTATCTGCGGAAGTAGCGCGAGAACAGGTTTTGAAAGGAGCGGAGAAACCGGAGCCTGTCCGATGAGAGAGTTTTCGTACAGTACTCTACCGTGCCGAGTGGAAGCTCAGGCAGGGGCCCTTGCATACCTGTAGATCTGTTTGGACCTGTTTTTCATTTCCGACACGCTATTGGTTCTCTTGTGATATTTTAACCAATCCAGCCGAGTAGTAGCAACCCGTATGTATATACGAGTTCACCAATAACGCTTGGTCCAATCATCGCAACCACGAAGCGGGGGCACCCAGGTTCACCACATCATCTCCCACGATGCGCGTAAGTCCCCCTCATCATCTACACACCGATGTATGCATATCGCTCCAATGGGATGACACGAATTCAACTGCCATTGTTATCGAACACCACTCTCACCGCTTTGGGTACGGAAACTGCATGTGGCCCAATCAGCCGCATCACACAATGCAGCTTCTCCGCTTTGTACCACAAGCGGAGATAGCGTTTCCGGCTACAAATAAACACCATATGGAATCTACATATAATTCGAGAGGCAATGCTCGAGCATCGTCGATGCGTATCGTCAGCCTTCTCGATCTCTTCCATCACTATGGCCTTTATCGAGAAATTTCTTCAAGCAATATGGCTTCTCCCTCTGCTTCTTTTCGCTGTCTATGTTGGTAACCAGACCCGAAAATACTATCGTCTACGCCAGTTTAAAGGTCCATACAGTACAGGATGGTGCGAAATACCGCACATCTACGCGATGGTCACTTTCCGGTCCCATCTTTGGTACCAAGAAGTCACAGATCGCTATGGTGAATAGACCCAAAAACTCAGCCTTGCGAGGGACCACCGACAGAGCTTCTATCTGACACGCTACTGCTAGGTTCAATTGCGAGGATCGGGCCAAACGACCTCATCACATCTTCACCCGAGCTACTGATGCACATGAGCGCAGTCCGCTCGCCCTACTCGCGTGCAGCATGGTATAACCGCTCGGCGCGGATTGAACCTGGGCGCGACCACATCTTCAGCCAAGTCGACGAAGAGAAACATACAAAGCGCCGCCAGCAGATGGCGGCCGGTGTACGTCATCACTCTAGCTGTTGCTTCATCCTACTGATACGTATAGTACTCCGGCAAAGAAAACACGGACCTCGAATCCACCATCGACAGATACATTGACCAGTATACCTCTCTGATCCGCCACAAGTACCGTTCCACCCCCGCACAGCACAAGGTCATGGATCTCGCACGCAAGACCCAGTACCTCACTCTCGATGTCATCAGCGACATCGGCTTCGGGCAGGCCTTTGGCGATCTAGCCAACGACGCTGATATGGATTCGTACCTTGAGTCGACCGACAAGGTCATGGCGTCCCTTTCCATTATATGTGCCAGCGGTGTGCTGCGTTTTCTCCAGTGGCCCCCTGTCGCACGATTTGTGGGTCCGAACGAGAAGAGTGAGTCTGGCTTTGGCAAGGTCATGGCCACGGCTCGACGACTGATAGACGAACGGTTGCAGGCCGAAACGAGGAGTAAATCGGACATGCTGGCCGCGTTCATGCGGCATGGGTTGACGCGCGAGGACTTGTTCACCGAGGCGTGGCTGCAGATCATTGCTGGGAGCGAGACGACTGCGACTGCGATTCGGGGCACCATGTTGTATCTCATGTCGAATCCTAGGGTATATGTGAAGCTGCAGCGGGAGATCGACGGTACAGTAGCGGCGGGTCTTGCGCCTGGTATTGTTCCGGACGTGGTCGCGAGGGACCTTGTCTACCTGCAGGCTGTGCTTCGCGAGGGGTTCCGCATGCGTCCGCCGGTCACGGACATCGTGCCTAAGACGGTTCCCAAAGGTGGAGATACGCTGGTTGTGGAAGGGAAGACCGTTTTTCTCCCTGGTGGCACTCACGTCGGATACTCGGTGAACGGGCTCAACCGCAGGAAAGACATATTCGGCGAGGATGCCGAGCTGTTTCGCCCAGAGCGTTGGATACCAGATGGAAGCAGCGAGAGTATCGATCGGGTAGCAGAGATGAAGAAGACTACTGAGCTGATCTTTGGGTACGGGAAGTATCAGTGTCTTGGGAAAAATATCGCTTGGATGGAGTACAGCAAGGCTATCTTCGAGGTATAAGCTCTGCCGAGGTGTCCAGCGGACTGAGCTGACTGGTTTGTAGCTACTACGCCACTTCGACTTTGCTCTGGCAAAACCGCAAGATATAGCCATGGAGCGTAACCATATTGGGATATTCAAGGCCAACAAGCAATGGGTTATCGTTACGGGGCGTGAACAGGGTGATTGAACGTTCAGTGAAAGACTCTCTGATGGGAATTTGATCGAAGGTTTTGCAATAATAGTGACACTCCTACGATTTCGTGGGGTGTTTCGCCTAGTCGTATATCAGCTGTGTATACAGTCATAGATCAACGCAGACTCCAAATCGATGCGCCCAGCTGTATGCCTACTTTATTAGTATCCGAACCCTGACATGTGAGAAAGTAAAGAAATATAAGCTGGTGGGCCTGGCATTGCGCTTGTTCGTGATTGGGGCTGGCTGTTTTATTTGCATTGTGGTTGAGTAAACCAGAACCACGGCGCATCCAAGGCGTTTCGGTACACCACTAGCTGAACATGCAAAAGATATTTGTGAAAAGACATGGTATGGTTTTTGTGATTTCGGACTGGACCTCTGCGGTTGAGACTTCTTTGTTGAGATTTGAGCGATGGGCTCTGTCTGGATCGGAGCATTCGCACAAGGAAGCCATCAGCTGGACCGACAAACCAAGAAAGACCAGACTCAGGGACACCAATACTTTGCTACAATGGCGAGTGATAGACTGTACAACTTTCGCCCTACGCGCACGAAGTCCCAACCACCCTCAAAGTACCTCCGCCCTTCACATCCCGAATCCCCACCACCTTCTTCCCATCCACCACCACCCTCTTACAGCGCCAACTTCCCATCTCAATCATCCCCACCGTCCCCCTCGGCGTCGTTACCTGCGCCTCAAAATCCCACTTCCTCCCTTTCCCCCTCGCGTATCTCCAATTCACCCCAAACGCCCCCAACGGACTCTCAAACCCGCTCCTCACGCTCTTCACCCCACCGCTTTGCGGCCTAAACACCCACCTCTTCCACCCCACAATCTCCAACCCTGCAAGCCGAAAACTAAGCGCCTGCGTCGGCCCCGTGCTCCACCCGTGGCTGAGACTCGTATATGCCGCGTCGTGCTTGTATCCTGCGTTGCCGCGGTAGTACAAGCTGCCGTTTGCGCTGATGCCCTCCGCAAGCGTGCTGCCTGTCATGAGCGGTGAATCAAGGAGGTACGTCCAGAGGCTATGCGTGAGGTTGAGCGCGCGGGCGGGTTCGTTGGCGGCGAAGTGCGCGAGGAGCTCGATGGAGGAGATGAATGGGGATATGGTGTCCGGGAGCTCTGGGGTGATGGGCCCGATGGGTGTCCAGAATTTTGTGAGGGCTGCGCTTAGGGCGGTGGCGTGGGAGGGTGTGGTGGTGAGGTTGTAGAGGAGGGCGAGGGCGTTGCCGTCTTGGGGCGTGAGAGTTGTGGTCTCGTTGTCGTGGAAGAGAGAGGTCTGGGTGTCCCACAGGAGCGCGTTGTAGGAACGCTTGAGCTTTGCGGCAGCGGTGGCCCATTTTGCTGCATTGTCGAGGGTTGTAGGGTCTCTGGACCAGGATTGAGCGAGGGTCGAGAGTGAGGAAAGGGCCTGGTAGTCGAGCGCATTCAGAGCACTGTTGTAACCGCCGCCACCTTGTCGTGCCCAGTCATTAGGAGCAGTCTGCTTATGTAGACCATATGAGGTGTCCAAGGCGTTGGTGATGAACTCAATACCTCGTGTAATGTTGGCCCAGTGTAAGTCCAGCCAGGCAGAATCACCCGTAAAAATAGCATAATTGTGCATTGCAATCAAACTCCATGCATGATACGTATCGCTTTGAGCGCCGTTGCGAAATGAACCAGTAGCCGGCCCAGCAAATGGAAATCTCCCTGTAGTTGCATTCTGATAGTAAAAGAGCGTTTCTAGTGCATTTTTGTACGCAACGAGTCCATCGTGGCCAAGTGACAGAAAGGCCGTTGCGCCTTGAATGCCGAGATCGCCAGGCCAGACGGCTCGGTCACGTTTTGCGCCATCTACTAGCAGAGGACCAGCGATGCCGATTGACGAGTTATATGCCCATCCATTCTTGACCTGTGGGAGGTAGCGTCCAGTATTCTGGGGTGCAATGTTAGTCTGCACCGTATATGCTCCCGCGTACCAAGCTCGGTTGAGGATCTGCTGGTCCGCATCCGGGGTGTAGAAGTAGCCTGGATACTTTCGCAGATCTTTCGTCTTAGTGGCGAAGCCAATCTCGCAAGTGATGTTCGTGACTGTGACCTCGCTAAGAGCACGAATCGTCAAGAAGCGGAATCCACCACGGAACCTCTCTTCTGGCACTCGGTACCATGTCGAACCTTCGGCAAGAGTGAGATTGAGCGCTTTGTCGTAGTCTTGAGTCGCGACTGATCCTGTATCGTCTGATATGGCGCGCACGAACGATGGCGACTCGGCGAACGCGAGCGAAAGCTGGGGCGTGTTGCTGCTAGTCGTGTTCGCGTGCAGGCTAATCCATCCGCCGACCTCGATGCCAAAGTCAAGGCTGACCTGCGAGCCTGCTGGTATGTCGTAGACAATCTCGCCATCGTTGTTCTTGGAAATTGTGATGGGTTCCGACTTGGTATGTACAATCGTAGGTTTGACGTGCCGTGATGCGGGGCTGTAAATGAAGTTATCCCACGGATTTGGTGCGGTAGCTGCGACCAACGATAGGAGAAAGAACCCAGCGCACTTCATGGCGGCTCGACGAATGAAGACATACGTGGGTACATTGCCGTTATATGGTGGTCCCCGGCAACAGCGAAGCCAAGCAAAGAACTGACGGAAAAACAGACGCGGTGTAGATCTGGGGTAGATCGGCGTGCGGAGGTTGACGCACGATGGTGGGCTTTTCGGTCTACAATGTAGCGCGTGCCACGGCAGCACGAGATATCTTGCACAGGAAAGTTTCGTTCATCGCGGAAAAAAATCGTCGCATCCCGTAATCCTTGAGTATTCATCTGGACGCTGCCCGAAACAGCTGTAATTCCCAATGGTTGTGTGTCCTGGCAGGCTTTAGTGCAGATGTCTAACACCTTCCGAGGTCATGTACTGAGAGCGCGTAAATACATAACAGATTCCAATCACGCAGAGTTTCCCTTGATGCTATTTGATATTATTTGCATGCATTCATACCTTACAGAGATTTGTATAGAGTCTCAGAGTTAGTGCGTGCTACACATATCCCCCCAGCCATTCCACAGCGTACACGACCTCGAAATCAATAGAAATTACAGGAACAGCTCCTTGAATGACTGCCTTAGTTCTGCTTAAATACCGTGCGTTTTGCTCGAGGTGCATTTGGTCGACCAAAACTTGATGGGGGGAGGAGATGGCTATAATCCCCACTCTTGCGGGAAGATGAACACCGGCGATACAGTATTAGGTCAAGATTTCAAATTTGTGTAGTAGCTTGAGTTACTCTAGGATCGATTGTTCTATTTCTGTCGGTAAAGGCCTCAGTTTACATCCAGCCTTTATGTTCCGTGAGAGGCCCCCGACAAACAAAAAGCGATAAAAAAGTAGATGCAACGCTCGAAGAACGCAACAGAGGAAGGCTTCCGTTACCGGGAATCGAACCCGGCTCTCGTCGGAGGCTGACACTAGCTCGAAAGCGGATGAAAGCGACGGATGCTAGCCGATACACCATAACGGACAACTTTTGAGTAGATGATAACTATTAATAATTTGGCATAAATATAGCAAGACCAAGACTGTGCTTCGCGAGTGATGACAGCTTCCGGTCCGCTCAAACCTCAACAGAGACTCTGAATGCTGGCATGAACCGAAACCAACGCTAAGTGCGGGGCAGCGACGCCGGCCGACGCATGTGGACTTGAGCCTCGCCCAACGTGACTGCGCGTCGCCCAGGCGCCTCAGCCGCAACGCGTTTCCCCCACAAACCATCTGCCCTCAACACGACTGCAACCGCCATGACCCACGGCAGCAGCGTCAGTAGTGCCCTCGAAGCCGTGAGTATTTGTCCGCGGCAGCAATATCGGCGGCCCGTCAAGGACCTGAGTTTTGCCATCGCCAGCCACGTCCGGGCCTATATAGACCACCAGAGCTGTACGTTACCGTCTCCGGGTGCTTGCTTGTTGCTAACGCACTCCGCTAGACGAGCAGGCTTACACATTCCTGCACTCGCTCCTCGCTGCCGGCACCTCCATCACAGTCCCCGCGAAGCCGTACGTGGGCTTGCTAGCACCACCTTCGCAGCTGGCTCTCGCTTCCACGCTCATCGTCTATCCGCACATTACTACTAGAGCCCGCTCCGCCGATGCCATCAAGGGGTCTGATGCTGCTCTGAAATACCTACGCTGCGTGCAAGACACAGTCGATCGGTCCACTGAGAGTCTCAAGACATTCCGAACCGCCTTTACCTTCTCCGATTCACGAAGACGAACCAACATTCTAAGCCCGCTCAACACCCCATCGTCCAACCGAGCCTACGATGTCGAGCAGCTCTCCGATTTCGCAGCCAATTCCAAGAGCCTCTGGAGATGCGCAGAGGATTTCTGGCACGCCGTCGGCTGGGCATTGAATTGCTCGGTCAAACATAAAAAGCGTTGGGAGCGCTGGAGGCTTTGGCTGGACATCATGTTGAACTTTATCGAGGCCGAATGGGATCACTGCACAAAGAACGGTGACTTGTTGCAGGATACCCTCATATGGCAGTACATTTGCAGCCAAGAACCTCTTGCCGGGAACACAAGGAAGCGCATCTTCCGCGCAATATTTGCCACTGGCGATCCACAATCACTCAACGAATTTCCCGAGGTGTGGGATAAAGAGACCCAGGATCCAAAGCCAAAGGATACGAAGAGACATTCAGGTGTTGTCGATTTCGAGACAGGCGACATAGGTGACTACGCGAGCGACGAAGACGTGGAGATGGAGAATGCGTCCCAATCGGTTGGCAGAGGTCGCAGAGCAAGAAAGGCCCCGACGAATTCAGACGATACCCTACCGTCTTTAGAAGAGGCCTTGTTAACCGACTACGACGCTGCTGTTCAAAGACTAGGAGGCATGGACGCCGTGGACCTTCGTCAGCGTCTAGTGACTTTGGTACGGGCTTTTCCACTTCCATGATTGTGCTAACACAGTACAGCTTTCCAAGGTTGCTAGAGCGCTTCCCAATAACTTTACCTCCATCGAGGGTCTTTTTGATACATTTACCTTGCAACTGAGATATCTTCCGGTTTTCGCATTGAGTTTGCTAATCACGACGTCTCGACTCTCTCCGCTTGATCAAGTAGCGCTCAACGTGACCGTCTTTACAGCCTTGACATCCGAGAAGTACATCAACTATACGGACTCGACACCTACGCAGGATGAGTTTGAGCAGCTCTTGCTTCCATATCGTGCACGAACACAAAGCTTCGCTGAGAACGCCAAAGTGTCGCTTGTTCTGGAGCAGGTATTCATGTCCATGATGGAACGATTGCATCTTCAGCACACCGAGGCGTTGCAGGCTGCAGTGGATGCTGGTATCAAGGAACGGAGCAATGTTAAAGGCAAGAGAGACAATCCCGTTGAGGAAGAGGTGGGCGAGGCGCTGCTGATGACGAGCTCGGAGCGGCTGCGCGGTCTGATGCAGATGCTAAATGCGATGACAGGCGAGATGCCTATCAGGGAAAGCCCGCGGAAAAAGAGTAGGTCTATTTCTGCACGCTCCATCCAAAACTTGAACCGAAATGGCTGACGAGTGTGTAGGACCCCGAATTCGCACGTGAGTCAAGCTTCTTCGCGAAGCCAACGAAGGTTTTAAATCCCAATCATCATGTGTGATCGGAGGTTTTGTGTGGGGTGGAAGGTAAGCCGAGCCTATGGTTTACTTGAAGGAAAGGTAAACCGAGCGTGGTACCCAACAACAGTTTTCCACCCCACGCAGGCGAGCAACACGAACAGCAGATTCGGTAACCCGCTCAATTCGCGACGGGTCACTATTATTGACCCAGCCAACATGGAGGCCGGAGTTGGGGTCACTGCGGCCCTGTGCCTCCAGTATCTCGCCGCACACTAGTTGAGTCGGCCGCGGGCCGCATCATCCACAACAGACAATTACACGCGGTGTCGACGCCATATCTTCACGATAGACCCTGCATGAACTTTTCAATATCCACATCGTGATTTTTGCAGGCCCTTCGATACTTCCCTACTTGTCTTATACGTCATTGACTACTACAACTTTCTCGGGTTTTGATTTTCTCTGCCGTGACTCACCGCTCAGTCAAAACGCTTGCATCCGCGCCCTGCAAAGCACGCACCGTACAGTAAAGTAGCATGCCTCCAAAGAAGATCTCCATCGTTCGGTAAGTGGATACACAACTATCCTCCAGCGAGCCTTCCTAACGCTCTCCGCCAATCAGCCACGGACAAGGCTTCCACAATCTCACAGTGAGCAAAGTCACTTACCGCTGCACCTGTCGCGCAGACAACTAATCAGTCCCAGCACAACTATGAATTAAGGGATCCGCTCCTCACACCTCTCGGTCACGAGCAGTGTGCTAAACTCTCCGCCACCTATCCCAACCACGATACCATCGATCTGATAATAGCATCGCCCATTCGCCGCACGGTACGTCACGTGTTTCTCACCGCCCTACTCCTTCCTAACGAAACTGCAGATACAAACCGCAGCCTTCTCCTTCGGCCCGGCGCTGACGCGCCCCGAAGTGCCTTTCTTGCTGGACCCGAGACTGCAGGAGCTCGGCAGCCACAATGCCGACCGCGGTCTCGATCCTGAAGATCTGCAAACGTGGTTGAAGGAGACGGAGAAGGAGGGCGCGGACAAAGTAAACTTCGACTGGGAAAAGATCGATGTCGGCGGTGTGGAAGAGGGGTGGAATAGTAAAGTAAGCCCTCTCCATACGTCACGTGATTCCGAACGCTCCGCGAATGAGATAAGCTAACCCACCCCCCAGCGCGGCTACTACGCCTACGAAGCAAATGCCATCTACCAGCGCGCGGCCGACATGCGGACCTCGCTCTTCCAGCGCTCCGAGCCCCACATCGTGCTCGTCTCCCACGGCGCCATCGCGCACTTCCTCACCGAAGACTGGCAGGTCAGCGACCCCATGCTGGGCACCGAATGGTCCAACTGCGAGGTGCGGGAGTACGTCTTCAGCGGCAGTTCGAAAGACGGCGACGCGCATCTCGAGGAGACGGAGGAGAGCAGGGCAAGGAGACCGCCGTATGAGGGGCCCGTGTGGGACGCGCCGTGGAAGGGTGTCAGGAGTGGGGAGAAAGATGAGCATGTTCTTGAGGAGGTGAGGGAGGTGGAGGGGGAGGTGAGGTAGGGGATAGCGCAATCCTGGCCGGTAATTTGTTGGTAAGAGAAGCGGGGGTGGTGGTGAAGTAATGCGAAGGTCTCCAGGCTGGTTTAGACGGTGCAAGATAGATAGTAGATGTATAGCATGCGCGTTTTTTTTTTCTCTGCATTTAGACGTTCTTCCAAGATGCGAGATCTGGTGTACCGCATAACCAAACTCTACACTACACACACAATCCAGAATTGCCGCTGCTGCAATTGCATGTACAAACCAATTCTCGGCTTCTTACTTTTATCAGACCGGTCGATGCTTACGTCCGTCTCACATATCTTGATGATGCGGTGAAGCTTGTTGCGCCGACAGGCCGTCACCTCCATCTTCGCTCGCCGATGCAGCTCGGTCGTAAACCCTTGACAGAGTGAGATGGCTGGACACTAAGGCTTCCAAGAGCCGTGCGGGATGCGCATCGCTCAAGGTTTCCGAACCGTAGAAGGGGGGACGAGTGGAAGGTCAGTTTAGCGTGTGTATGGTTTTATTTTCCGTACATCGAAGATTTTCGCGAGTAGTTGGTATATGTTCGACGCTTAATTGTCATTTTGCCATTTGCGGTTACCGTAGGTAGAGTTTCCGGTTGGGTTTGAATGGTGAAGTTTAAAGTCAAGGTCTGGGTGTGTGTGTCGTGGGAGGAGTTTAGGAGGTCACGAGTGGTGGGTGCTGGATGGTGCAATGTTGAATAGGGTATAGGAAGCAGGATTGAATTGATTGTGTGCAATCTCCTATGGATTCGATAGTCTCTGGTCAGTGACATGTATTTTATTACTTCTCGATGTATCCTCGTGAAGGGGAGATCTAGTTAGGCTCACAGTGGTAATTTGTTGGTTTTACGTACTATTGGGCGCGCTGGGTGCGTATCATTCGTCCTGTTCCATGGTGGTTGAGCAGTGTTGAGATGGTTGAGGCGACGATAATCCCAGAGCCACAGTCACAGGTGACTCACCCCACCGATCCCCCTAACACTCCATCCTCCTCGCGGGCGCTTCCCTATTATCTTCCACGACTCCGGGATCCCCAAATGGGCGCGTATCATATTAAATCCCCAGTGTTTCAACAAATGCAGGCGTGATGGAAGCTCATATACGCATTCTGCTTTCGAAGAAAGCGATGTAGATCGCCACACGGTAGTCGCCTTGTGCACTTCTAGATCCAAACCACAGAAAGTACTGCATCCCGTGAGCGACACGAAGCTAGACTCTGAACATCCTTCCCAGTGGAATTTGTCCTTGGGCCAAGCGTGCTGACCATATGGGCTGCGTGGATTCATGTCCTCAGACGATGGCCTTTGCAAGGTGAAGCTTTTAATCACGGCTATGGACATGACTAAACGTGACCCGGGTCTTAAATTACCAGTCCACCCGTACCTATGCGAACCCCGTTTCCAAAGACGCCCGAAACAAGACTGCCGAATGTGTTTGCCAGTTTGCGCATCTTTAATCGTGAACGCTTCGTTCACAACCCAATTTTCGCCCGGGGCGTCTTGAAAGGCACACTTCAAGCGGGCCATGAATACCTGCGACGATCAGCATAGAACATGATTCGCCGAAGGAAAAGACCTGCAGGCCAATGCCGGAAGTGCTCGTACTGGAGCGATACGACGCGTCCCAAGGCATCCTCAAAGCGGATATTGTCACTAAGGAGCGCGGTGGGCAGTCGCGAAATGATCTTCGTATACTGCATTGCGGTCCTCACGAAGGACATAAGCATGCTGTAGCTTATCAGCCACATTTCTGAACTCTCAAATGCTCTTCGACATACCAGAACCGAAGGAAGAGTATTTGGACACCTTCTTGGACAAGCTCTATGCTGCGAAATGTTAGCCAAATACGGTGATGACAGCTTGCTTGAGGCACACATCTCTCCTAATGTAGTGTCCTTTGTGATCAATGCTCGCTTGGCCACAGGCGCGGCTTGACTTCCCCGCCTCGGTCTTGGTGGTTTTTGACCTTGTC
Organism: Karstenula rhodostoma CBS 690.94; assembly: GCA_010093485.1. NCBI lineage: Eukaryota > Fungi > Ascomycota > Dothideomycetes > Pleosporales > Didymosphaeriaceae > Karstenula > Karstenula rhodostoma. Next base: position 177,907 of record MU001494.1, read on the forward strand.
GCGGCACTTCGTTCCTGATACCCGCTACCTCGCAACCAAGTCTCTCGTGTTGCATCAGGTTGATCTATAAGTATCAGTTGGGTGTTCCCAAAGATAATCGACACGAACGTAACTTACCGCCTGTAGACTCCAGCCTTGACGTGATTTCCGCATTCAGACAGCCAAACCGAATGTTCAGACGCTCCGATACTTGATTGGCGACATCTGCCGATACACTCGCGGCAATATCCGTCAGGTACGTATTGATGTTATCGTTGTGTGTCTGCGTCGATTCCTGAAGCGCTTGAATACGCAGAACGAATTCGGCATGATCATCGTGCAGCTCAGCCTGGCGTTTGCTGAAAACTTAAGCAATGGGTTTTGCAGTCTTCATCAGATACACATACCAATTGACAAGTTGAAGAAGTATGGTTATCGTTTCGAGCTGTGGACCGATAGCCGCTTTCAACTCGGACACATGTTTCTTGAGCTGGATGGCCCACTGAACCTGCCTTACAGGGCGCTTCACATATCTGTTGAGCAAGTCGCGGGCGGATGTACTGGCGTTAGTGTTGTTGAACGTCGCTTCATTGCCGAGTTCGGGCTCCAACTTTCTCAGCTTGGTCAAAAACGTCTGAAGCGGTAGATAGTACAGATGTGCGAAGAAGTGAATCTTCTCCACAGTTTCGGATGTCGCACCCGTGGCCTGGAATCCCTGAACCTTCTGTAACACAGTCACTATGCTCTCGAGCTCTAGTATTGTAGACTGGAAATGGGGACTAGCGCACACTGGGTACTTCACATTTATGGAACCTGGCCATCTAAGAGAGATAGGTATTATAATTTAATCTAGGTAGGTATTGATAGTAGGCATGGTCTATTGGTGTTCCATTTGTGGAATTGTTGAGTAAGTGTTAGCGGTCCAGGGCGCCGAAATTGCGGTCGCGACACCGCCAAAGCTGGGCGGTCCATGGTTCGTTTGCAAGCAAACGGCCAAATTTTACATTTTTACTGGCAGCCGCACTCCAGATTCTTTTTCTCTTACTCCAGCTTCTCTCTCCAGCTTTTCGCTCCTCACTTCAACTTCTTTCTGCTCACTCCGTCCACCGATTGTTTCGAAAACATGTCCGAAACTCGGGTTATTTCGGCCAGCTCACTCCAGTTCCTGGCATCATTCGGGGAAAATGTCACTATGCACGCAAACGTCCGCACAATCTCACTTTCGACGATCACGTCCATCGAGAGCGACGACACCATCGACATACCGGACAAGTTGAACTCGGCTGAAAGTCTCGAGTTCTGCGGTCTAAACGCCGATTTCGCTGCCCTCGTATACGAGAGGTGGCGCCAGCATGTTCTTCCTCTTCAACCCACACAAATCGGGTACGGCACATCGATCATCAATTTCGCCAAAGAAAACGTCTGCGACTTGGCGAGAGATCACAATGCAATTTACGAACAAGACGATTGGGATGCGGCGCTCATGCATCAAGGTATCAAGGACTCTACTCGCCGGCGCATCATGGACACAAGATTCGATCGCTTGCGACTGTCACAATCAGCCGAATTCTGGGCCCTCGACACTCTCGATATCTCTTGGGAATTTCTAGATGGATTAGATCGGCGTCTTCAGAAATCGAAAGATGAATCTGATCTTCGTTCAATCTCTCCGGACATGACCACGAAGCCTTCCAAAGCAGTGAAGCCGGACTCTAGCCTCACCACTACTCTGCACAGCGGATCATTAGAGCTCAAAGCAGCTGTTGAGGAAGAGACACCTACGCATGTTCCAGGACGAGTTCTCGTCTACAAAGGCGGCGCCTACTCCAGAATAATTTCAATCTTCCATCAAGACGGATCTCTCAATCTTAGGCAGATTGTGTCGACGCCGCCGTGCGATTTTCATCCAGACCGACGAGATTTGTACTTCACCAAGCAACGGGATGTTGCTGTCGATTATGCAGAATGGGCACATAATCGGGTGCCACCACAAGAGCCCGCCGTGCTAACAGCTGCCATCCCAGCTGAATACACCTCCTCATCGGTCGAAATCTTTGGCGACGATTGGAAGAAGTTAGTGTGGTTCAGTCGCAACATGACCGCTTTGCTGGATAATGGAGGCGTTCTGCCCAAAGAACTCAGTTCATACACAGAAGCGGACGTGCTGATTGGTCATATTTGCGGTATTGGAAGTGCCCAGATTGAGAGAATGGCGTCGGCGGACGCGCTCACTGCGTCGAAGACTAAGACGGGCGACAAAGCCACGCAGATCGTCTTGAACGGACACACGATGATTATTAAGTTTAGGGAGGAATGTCGCGGATACATTTGGGTTGCTTCAATGAGAGCTCCGAAGAGAGCGAAACATTTTCGTCCTTGAAAAGAGCCTGATTCGCCAAGTGTAAGTCGTGTTCCTTCGACCCTTTCTACCTAAAGCTGATACGTGAACAGTCGTCACAGAGATGGCTTGCAAAGACAGCAGCAGGCGCTGATGCGTACTCTTCCTGCGCCGTCTACCCTCCTCGCAGACTGGCTCAAATTGTGGTGGGTCTGGAGAAAATGGGTCAACGGAGTCCTCGAGACTGAAGAGTTACTCCCTGCCGGTACCTCGAGCTGGGTTGCAGGGATCGTCGGCAAACCTTCTAAGGATGTTGCAGCGGCGGTAGGCGGGAGATGGACCGCAGCTAAAAGATAGAGATCGGGGCGGTCGACGAAATGCGGGTTGTAATTAACATCATAGCCCACTATACCGTACGAGCTCTCGCTCGAGCTCTGATAGTAAGACGTAAATGTCTCCAGGTATCTTAGGAATGATGCGATCGATCATTGAAGACCACACAGGATTCCTGGCCCGAGACTTTGCTTCGAAGTATTCCCGTTCGTGTATACTGAACCCTGAAACCCCCATGTCCAAGACGGCAACCACGTTGAGTTGATCGTCGACGAGTATGTTGTCTGGGGTCAAATCCCCATGGCAGAAAACCGCCGGTCCTTCGCCAAGGCCGCGAATTCTTTCTATCAGGTGCGCGTCGTTAGTATCAAATTGTCCACCAGGCCTGGAGTTTTGAAGTGCATCTATGAGCCCCTCACAGTACTCTGTTCGTGATCTGAAAGGGCCGTACTCTCGCTCTGGCATGTTTGTCGCTGGCAGGTGTTGAAAGAACACGTCGCGACATGCTTTGAAGCCAATAGATCCAAAAAAGTCACTACGTAGATGCATCCAGCTCTTAACGAATCCTGACAGCTGTTCGGTCACCGTTTGTATCTGTACTTCATCCAATATGTGCAAGACATCATGTAGCGGTGTTCCGATGACCCTGGACATAAAAATGTGACCATAGCCATCCTTTTCGTAAGCCCCAAGCACTTCTGGAACAGGCACCTGGGTTGACGATGCAATAAATCGCAACGCGTCCGACTCCGTGACTTTCACGTTGGGCCCTCTTTTAAGTACCCGATCAGAGTCTTGCAAATGCCATATCGATTTGTCAATCTTGTGTGCGGCGATATTTTTGGCTCTTGTCATGTCAACGACAGTGGTGAGGTCGGTATCGAGAATGACAGGCGTAACAAGCTTTTCAGCGTCTCTAACAGGACAATTGTTAGCACAAAGGGAGTTGTGGTAGAGTCAAAGTTTGGCTTACTGTGGTGGTGGAGGAGGAGGCGGAGGCGGAGGCGGACAAACCGCGGCCATGACCAAGAGAAGGGTACGGAGAGCAAATGGTTGAACACTTGTGGTAAGTGAGCGACACGCTGCTGAAGAGAACAGGGGCAGATAGTCGGGAACAACAAGAACAGAGGATAGTGTGCGATGTGCCTAAGAAGGATTAACGCGACGGGTAAACAATCTCGGCAGCAGCGTGACGCCAGAAGGGCAAGGGACCTATTAAAAGCAGGCAGTGCGGGTCAGTGCGGCAACAAAGAACACGTTGCGACTGGCCGATCTGGTCCGGTCCAATCCAATCCCAATCGCAAAATCATTGAGTATCCTACACCAAACATTTGGCTCTATAAATGTACCCTTAGCAATTTAGTTGCCAAGACGCCCGCGCTGCAGAGGCGGTATAAATCTACCCACAATCATCAAGCCATGAAGTCAAAGCTCTCTCACCACCTCAGAGTGAATCACATCACCTCAAGCCTCTACCGCAGTAAGCACTTTCTCAGCATGCGCGTCATGCCAAAAGACCAATACGCTTAGAGATGTCCTAACTTCAACAACACGATTTTTAGACCCAAAAATCCCGGTTCCCTGCACGTCTAAGTACGTCGCCGGACAGATAGAATGTATATGATTAGTAATTATTAGCTATCAATCTAGATGTGTACCTGGAAGAAAACTCTCTGCACTGGGAAAGGCGGAAGTTGCCAGTTTGAATTTTGAAGGAATCGAGACCAAGACTGTGGTCAGCAATGTAGTGATACAGCGGCTACAGGTTGGGTAGTAGCACGCGATGGGATTTGTCCATTTTGTGTTTAGCCAATAAGCGCACGAGAACTACGGATAGCACATTAATCTATATACCCAAAATTGATTATGTTTTCGATTGGTGGAGTTGGGCGAACCAATTGCATGATGACCTTAGATAGCGCTAGATTACTTCCTTCACAAGTTTGTATGCTAATGCGACCAGGCTATTGTCAACCCGCTACAGACCCAGACACCCACAAGGGTTGCTGTTTTGCCGAAGAGGAGTTCATCATGCTACTCCCATTCAGCCGACGAAGTGGTGTCGATGACTTGCGCCACTCTCAAAGTTCACTGCGATTACAAGCTCCTTGTAACTCAAAAGTGGCCGCAACTCACTATACCAGTGTTTGATATATTCCACTCCGCCTACGACTGTTCCGTTGCCCACCAAAAGGCAGACTTACCCGTTCTCTATTTTGACTACAGCCCCCGGAACTCCTGTTGTAAACAACCAAGCAACGATTTCCGAAATAAGATTAATGACCACGTCGCAAAAATACACAACTTAAATGGCTGGGACCAGGAGCCACCATATACCGAGGATCTGACCAGCCCAGAGCCACGAACTCATGGAAACCCCTGCGACACCTCCATCTTGTGGCGTAGTGGCGAAGGAAGAATGTCGTGGTGTTATTGCCAAATGGTCCTGGTGAGATAGTCGAATCTGATTAATCCCCATACTATCGTAGCCAACTGGTCACTTGGTGCTATTGCCCACCGAATTCTCTCTCCTCCTCCTTGACCGCAAAGCCGGCCTGTTGGGGTTGGCTTCGAGGTGCTTGACGTCGTATGCGCGCTCGGTCGCGCGGTCGATGGATTTTTCGATCGGGGCGATTTGCGGGGAGGTGCAGCCGACGAAGGATGCTGCTGTCACGGGGCCTAGGAGTGTGCAGAGCGGGAGGAGGCGCATGGTGAGCTGGTGGAAGGGGGGGCTAAAGAAGGACTGTCTTACCGACGGGGGACGAGTGTGAGCGGCAAGACGCGAGCTGGCGACGCTTTGTGTGTGATGCATACTTAGTTTCCACTTTCAAGCAGTTGTATAGCTTCGTGGATTAGGAAGGTGTGCACGGGGTAGACGCCGCTCTAGGGCGAGGAGAGGTATAGTAGGACGGGGTGGTACATAACCGAGATTTGTAGCGTTCCGTTTGCGCTTGGCGGGATGGCGGGCAGTATTATTTACATGGCATAGGTGTGTCGTCATGATAGGCAAGTCGAAGAGTCGCGTGTTCAGAAGCGTTGATGGTGTCGAGTGATGGGATGGTTGGATTATTACGCGCGAGAGTGGACATTGAGGTCGGCTGAGGACGCCACAATCAGCGTCTGGGTATTATCAGACAACAGCGAAATATGCCTAAGTATTCAGCACGCCAGTCATTTAATTCAAATTTCTAAAGGGGTATCATCACACATTACAAGCTCGCACCTCTTCCTCCTCTCCCTCACTCCTTCCCCTCCCTCCTCAGCACAACATTAACCACCGAATTAACCCTCGAGCTCGCCTTCGACCTCGTCCCCTTTTCAAAAATATCATCAATCTCCTCCAAACTCAGCCCCCTCGTCTCCGGCATCCACAGGAAACACACCACGCTCGTCACAAAGCAGCACGCCCCGAACAAGAAATAAACGCCACAGCTCGACTTGGTCAAGAAGATGGGCGTCGTAAACGCCACCACCCAATTCACCACCCAGTTGCCACTGCGTCCCAGACTGCTCGCCGCGGCGCGCGTCTTGATCGGCTGCACCTCGCTGGCGTAGATGCTGATGGTGACGGCCCAGGAGCCCGAGTAGACAAACGTGAATAGGAAGATGAAGACGACGACGACCCAGCGGGCTGCGCCGCGGTCACTGTGGACGGCGTCGGCGGCGTAGAGAGACCCGATGACAAACATCACGATGGTCAGAATGAAACCACCGTAGATGACCGAAGCGCGGCGCGACCAGCGGTCTGCGAGGAGGACGGCGGGGATCGTAGTCGCGAAGATGACGACGCCTGAGAGGCCAGACGCGAGGAAAGAGGAGGACTCGCTCACCAGGCCGGCTTGTTGGAAGAGGAGGGGTGCGTACTGTACCCGTTAGTACCTCTACGTCTGGATGGGGATCAGACGACTCGACTTACATAGAGCACTCCATCGATTCCCGACAACTGCATCATGCTCATCATGAAAACCCCCAGCGCAGTCGGCTTCCTCGCATCCCTCGCAAACACCCTCAACAGCATATGCACCTCCTCCCTCACCGTCTGCCGCGTATTCGTCAGCCGCAGCGCAAGCGGCTCCATATTCAGCCCAGCCTCCGTCTCGACCTCCCTTGCCTCCGCATCCTCCAGATCCTGCCCCGGCCGCACCCCCAACGCCTCCCACGCGGCATCCACCTCATCCACCCTCCCCTTCGCCTTCAGCCACCGCGGCGAATGCGGCAGGAACAGCAGCGTGAGCGCGCCCCAGGAGAACGCGCACACGGCGTGGAACGCGAACGGCAGACGCCATGCCAGCGAGGAGGCGATGTTGACGGTCCCGTAGCAGAAGAAGTATCCCACGACCAGGGCAAAGGTGATGAAGAACTGCGGCGCGGATGCAATCACGCCGCGGCCTTTTGCCGGCACGATCTCGCAGATATACACCACCGTCGTACTCAAAAACAGTCCTTCCCCAGCACCCGTGACAAGCCGTCCGATGAACAGCATAGCCATGTGCACGGCGCCCGCTTCCAGCGCCGCGCCCACGCCGAACACCGCAGCGCCGATGGCCATGCCCAGCGGCCGCCCGACAGCATCGGCAAGATGGCCTGCCATGAACGACGACAGCGCGCCGGTGATGAGAATGCAAGAAACGATAAGCCCGTGGATGGTGGCGGAGAGCTCGCCAAACGTGTCGGAGAACTGCGACATAGCCGTCACAGGGCCTATGGTTCCGGTGTCGAGGCCGAAGAGGAAGCCGCCCAGGCCGGCGAGGATGGAGGCGACCACATATCGCGGGGGGTGGAGCACGCTGCTCAGTGCGTGGTGTGCTTTCATCGTGGTCTGCGTGGGGGTGATGTGTAGCAGCAGCGAGCTCGACGACTACCTTCGAGTAGATATACACATCGCGGGCTGCGTCTAGCTCGCACCGTGGGTATTTTTTAACGGGTCTGCTAGTCCTCCCGTCGGCCCTCAGACGCGTCTAAATCCTTCTTCACGATGATTTTCTCATGTGTGTACGGTGTAGCCGTTGGGGTGGTTGTAAAATCGGTTCCCATTGGGCTGCAATGTGGATACGCCGATAAGGGTCTGCATTTTTACAAGTATTGGGGCGAATGTCGTCCATCTTAGTACTATATACAGGTCCTTCCTCGGCGAAGTTTCCCTCTAATAGCGGAGCTTTTTACCCTATATAGCTTATTAGTTTATATTACCCGCACTCTAAGTAAAGGTAATAGTTGAACCCTCAGGTGTTTAGAACGACCACCGTCCAGTGTGCTATTAGTTTGTTACCCACACCCCAAATATACCCCCCTCGCCCCCGCTCAATACAAAAATACCAGTATAACACAAACAACCACCATCCACTGCACAACCAACCCCATCTACCCGGCCACCTGTTAACAGGTTCGTGTATTACACCCCAAGCATAACTTAACCCCTCCAAATAACACCCAAACCCCCAAACCAACCACCCATCCCCATCCCCTCCATCCAATGTACAATGGCGGGCTCGCAGGGGGTAGTATACGCAATCCCACCCGCGGCAAACTTCCCCTCCCTCAGGAAGCGGAGCCTTTTACCCAACGCAGCTCAGGCAGCGGCCGTCATGCCCGCCTTCGTCGGGCTCCAGAATATCGTGATTATTTTTTGTGGGTGTCGTGCAGACGGGAGGCCCACACCTTGTGGGTCCGGCATGGCTTACTGCGCGCGGTTAGTCTGGACCCTTTTTGGTCTGGACCCTTTCGACGCATACAATACATCACGACAGCTTGGACAAGTCATCATGATAATGGGATAATTGAATCCTATTCGTTACGCAAGGAGAGTACGATATACACAAAGTCCACCCTATTCCAACGAAAACGCCCATTGCCAATTTATTCAACTTCGTACAGTGATGCCATCAAGCGTCAGGCACCGCCTTCGATGAAAACGATTAGAAAGCACCCTGCTTCTGCGCCTCAGCCAGGTACCTGCCAACCTCGGGACCCATGATAACAAACACCTCCAAGGCCAAGACGTGGACAATGACAAAACCAAGGGCAGCGAGGCACATGAAGCCCTTGATGTAGAGCTTGATGAGCCTGCGACGAGCCTCCCAGTTAAAGCTCCTCCACGCATCCATGAAGCCGACGCAGCCGGTGCCGCCAAGAACCTTGGGCACGACCTTACCGCCAAAAGTACGGTCAAAGGGCACGATAACGTCCTGGTCCTCAGGGAGGATCGAGGCATCAACGCGGATCTGGGTGACGACGGCGGGCATGCACAGGAAGAGAGTGCAGCACACGGAGATGGCGAGGACGGCGACACAGCGGAGGATGAACGAGGCCCATTGTCCGCCGTTGTAGTTGGCGAAGTCGTTGCTGTTCATGTCCTTGGGGATACCAAACCAGGAGACGAAGCCCAGCGAAAGGAAGAGCGAGATGTAAGGCATGGTGGCGGCAACGGCAGCGGGAAGGGCAAGGACCTTCCACTCCTTGCGGCTGGGGATGCGGCTCCAGAAGCTAACGTCGCTGGGCGAGGAGATGACCTTGTGGGTCCACGCGGCGTGTAGGTTCGCGGTGGCGGCGCCAGAGATGGCGGCAATGACGACGGTGCTGACGGGCATGAAGCGCGGGAAGACAGCCTCGAGCAGGCTGCTCGTCCAGCCAAGCGCAAGCGCATAGATCATCTGGTAGCGGAATCCCCTCCATCGCGAGAACTTGCCAGCCTCGGAGACGAGGTGGCGGATGGTGCCGCGGATCGACGAGGTGATGGGCTTCTGGTGGACGAGCGTGATCTCGGTGCCCGTCTCGAGGAGGCCCTCCTTCTCGTCTTTGGAGGCGGGCTCGTCGTGGTTGGAGATGGTGATCGCGGCGGCGGGAGTCTCCACCATGGCAAGGATGGGGAGGACATCAGTGAGCGTGTATTGCACCTGGGTATATCGTCAGCAAAGCGCATAATGCAGCAAGGGGATCCACATACCAGCGTGACAGCCAGCATAGACGCAATAAACGTCACGATCAGAATGGCAGCACCCCAGGCGGGCATCTGCAGCTGGGGCTCCTCCTGAGCGCGCTTGAGGAAGGCCGGGACATGCTGCACCGCCCGACGGGTGATGTGTTGGATCATGTTTGCGGAAGACCGAAGGAAACCAGAGTCGAAAGCGTATTAGAAGTCGTACGGGTAGTGTTGAGAAGTCGCGGGTTTAAGGAGCGTGGGCGGTCGGTGGTGAGAGGGGCGAAGACACGGCGTGGATACGGACGAGCTGGAGGAGGCGCAGTTGTTACGGATCAGAGCGCTTGACGCAACCTGCTGCCTAGCGCACGGATGCGCCTGCCGAGCCACACCATGCGCCCACGCTGATTGGCTAGATTTCACCACAAAGCGAAACCTCATGAATGAGAACGCGAATGTATATTGCGCTCACTCGGGCACCGTTTTGCACCGGTGATCGTGCCTGTCAAGAGGGGACACGAGAATTAAGTTGGCACTCCATCTGCGCAACGACATGCATCGCACTGCTCCACATTCCTTAATCGTGTCTTCTAATTCGCAAGTTCCACTTCACGATCTATTAACGGCATCATCTGAGAAGGACGTCGGTATCAATCTATCCTCCGTCCTCTTTCCTCTTTCCTCTATCAGCATTAATCCACCGCTTCAATGGCCCCCTTCCCCATCCAAGCTCAGGCGATCTCTAGATCTCCATCGCATGGATTTGCGACGCAACACTGACAGATTACTACACCTCGCAGATGACACGCTCTCCCCTCCTTGTCCACCCGTGACCCTTCAAAACCTAAATACCCCACAGCATCTGCTTTGTCCCAAGCCCCTCCCGCTGCTTTCACCATGGCCGTAGAGCGGCGCGCCCGTGGCTTTATTGAGCTGCGGCACACCTGTAAGCTTATCAGCCCGTCGTCTCAGTTCACCACGGCGACGTTCGTATTCGTCGCCTGCCCGCCGCAACGAGCAATGCGTGCCGAAACTCCTCCGTGAACCACGTCTCGTACTCGGAATACGTCCAGCGGTCCAGGCTGTTAGTGAGTTGTTGGGGTTGGAGTTTAGGACGAAGGATTTCCCCCTCCAACCATCCAAAATCGCACTCCCCCGCACCGCACTGCATCGCGCCGTTGGCACAAGATCAAAACATCACCCTAGCCCCGCGTCCAGCATCGCCGCCCGTACTGGAGCCAGGACTCCAGTCCATTACGAACGCGCTGCATTGTCCCTCAATGCCACCGCACTCCCTCCATGGAGCCCACCGCACCAAATGGCGCCCAACCACCCTCCTCCACCGCCACACCAGCATCCTCCTAATGCTGCTCGCACAACTCTGCTCCGCGATCCTAGCTACCATCGGCCGCGTCCTACGCACCGGCCACGGCGATGACTCAAACGAAGGGATGGGCACATCCGAAGTACCTACCCCCATCCCCATCCCCATCCATCCCAACCCCAAACCCCAAACTAACCCTCCCAAAAAGATCCTCCTCGCAATGAGCCTCACAACCACCCTCCTATCCTGGCCAACAGCCCGCCTCCACTCTGTCCCCTCCCTCCCCCTGGGTCCCCCGTCCGCGCGCCCCCTCCTCGCCCTCCGCAGCATCGCCGGCGCAATCGCCATATGGACCTTCTACTACACCCTCCGCACCCTCCCCCTCTCCACAGCCTCGATCCTAAACTTCCTCGCCCCGACCCTCGCATCCCTCGTGCTCTCCCTCTTCCCTCCCTCCCCCCATGCGAACAGCGGGGGCATATCTCCACCCCAAATCGCCGCCGCCCTCGCCTCCCTCACAGGCGCAACCTGCGTCCTGCAGCCGTGGAACCCGTCCCCATCCCCATCCCCCACCAGCACCACAACAGGCACCACCAGCACAACAACAACAAGCAGCTCGCAACTCGCACTCGCCCTCCTCGCCGCCCTCCTCAGCATCGTAGCCAGCGCAACCTCCTACATCACCCTCGCCCACCTATCCCGCACCGTCCACCCCTCCCTCACCCTCGCCCACTTCTCCACCGCCACCCTAACCCTGAGCGCCCTCCTCCTCCTCCTCGCGCACAGGGAACCCCTCCACCTCCCACCCACCCCGCTGCAGTGGGTGCTAGTCCTCGTGCTGGGCGTTTTGGGCTTTGGAATGCACTGGCTGATGACGGCGAGTCTGGCGCGCGAGGGAGACGCGAAGCGGCCCCTCAATTTCGTCTATACGCAGATTGTGTGGGTCGTGGTCGCGGATAAGGTCGTGTGGGGTGTGCAGCCCGATGCGTGGAAGTACCTCGGCGGTGCGCTGATTGTTGGGAGTGCCGTGTTTGTGGCGTCGACGCGGGAGGGGCACCAGTATGCGCTCGTTGACGGCGACGGGGATGGTGGGGAGGAAGAGGACGAGTTGGAACTTGAGATGGGCAAGGAACGGGCCGAGGTAGCCAAGGATGTTGAGCCCTGACGTGTATTGAAAATACAAGAAGTCGCGAGTTATATATAGAGAATAGTACTGTGGAGCTGGACGTGTGAAAGACATGAGTACGGTATCTGCGAAGTCAGCGATCACAATCAAGTCACCATACAAAAGGCAGGCTTTGAATAAGTCATGTATTGACGATCCCCAACACCTCATTACAGAGTACCGTCCGTTCCTCCCATCCATACCGACCATTCCACATGCCATCCGTTCCTTATGCTCCGACCGGGAAACTCATTCAGTGAGACCCATAGGAAAGATGAAGAGGGAACAGATAGCAACGCTAATAAGAGACGAACAAAAGCTTTTAAGAAAATATTGCATGACCTTCAGCATGCAGGTATACGCAAGTGCAATTTGCGGGGAGGTCGTGAGAGGGAATCCGGGCATCGACTTCGTAGCACCACAATCATCGTAACGTTCATTGGCGTACGTTCAAGATATCCACCGCGCTGTCTTACTGCTCGCTATACACTGCTTACAAAGCAGGCTCAGCGACAGGCTTAGGGGCGATGGGCTCCTGTGTGGTGACACCCACGGGCTCGTCCCGCGGTGCGGTGGGGAAATCCTCACGCTTGACCTCCGGAGAAGAAGAGCGGCCACGGTACTGGTTAATCGTGTCCTGTGCCTTGGCGGTGTATTGCTGAGTCATTCCCTTGAGAGAAGCGGTCGCGTTTCCGGTAGTTTCAGCGGCAAGGTCACGAAGTTGGTTCGCCTGCTGGTTGGCACTACGTGTCCAGTCAGCTCCGGACTTTGTTTCAATTTCAGGATACAACTCACAGGTGGTAGCCCTTCTCGAGCTGAGCGTCAATGACCTCCTTGTTCTGGATGTAGATAAGAGGGCCGAGGAACGCAATGTTGGTGGCAATGAGGGCAAGACCCCAGACCGGCACGAACTTGATCAGGAAGTAGGTAATCAACGAGGCAAAGAAGGTCTGTGAGATGTTAGAAAACCCCTGGGATAGCATATTGGGCATAGAGCCAGCCGACTACTTACGGCGATAGTGGTGTACACGTTCTCGGCGAACACTATGCGCTGAGACTCGATGACGAAGAAGTTGATGAACTGCTCAATGTCCTCGGTGAAACGCTCGAGCGAGGCCTTTTGAACGGTGAAGTACTGGCGCGGGCGGAACTGGGAAGTAAAGCCCTTGCCGATGGTCACCTGTCCAGCAAGCTCTGCGGCGGCCGTGGTACCCAGAGTCACCCACACAGCCTTGAGAAGGTATCGGAAAACGTTGAGGTAGCGGGCGGCGAAGATGAAGAGCACGGCTGCGACGAAGGAAAGACCGGTCGCGCGAGGATTCCTCCACTAGAGCGGGGCAGTCAGTATCACACCGACTATACTGCAGATGGGGTACTCACGCTAAGAAGGCGGTAGAACAGGCTGTGGTAGTGGGTCAAGGGCTGGCCAGTAGCGGCGGGCTGGTCGGGCGTGGTGCGGGAGTTGGCAAGGTCCGCAAACTCGTTCTTTGTCGCTGATGCCTCAGCCTTCGCTTTCTCTGCCACAGGGCCTAACATCGGTCAGCATTGCATGGACACAGAGAGTCCCTAGGGATCCGTCCGCAGGAAGGTGACGTTGGAGACCATGTTAGCCCGCATGGGCGGCACATGTTCAAGCGTTCAAATCTCGAACTCAGAGAGCTGCGGGAAGTGGGAATCGTGAGGAGATGTTGGCACTGTATCGTGAGACCACGTCAGCATCCTCGCGAGAGTCGGGTAGTACCAGCCTAACTTACCTCACCATTGGCAACTGTGTCCTTGAGGTTCTGCGTAGCGGCGTGGTTGTTGACGGCAGACATGGCGGATGTTGCTGCTGTGAGGTTGTTAGGGAGTGTTGCGGATTGCGTGCGAGGCCACAGTGCGATAAGACTGGTTTTGTTGGTTAGCTGCAGCTCGGCAAGCCCGGAGGGGTATCGAATTCCAAGATTCGGGCGTGTTACGTACCTTACATTCGAACAGGCTGTTCTTTGCGTTGACGGCGTGTTCGGACACGGTCGGTCCGCTGGCGGATCCGTTGCCGTATGTCTGCTCGACGTGGCCGTTACCGTTGCCGAAGTTGTTGCTGAAGTTACCCCCCTCGCTCAGCACGAGCGGGTCGGTGTTCAGATTGTTCGGGGCCGTCATGGTTCTGGCAGTACTTTCCGTGTCGGCGTGGGGTCTGTTTGTTATGAAAAATCGATCAGAGGGCGGAGCTGGTGAAGTTGAGTGGTCTACAGGAGTGAGGGAGCAGGAGGCAGCAGTTTTGTGTGCGAAGGGAGCTCTTGCGCTGCTCGTGTGAGCTCCTCAAGCTAGGGCCGCAATGACGCAGCTGCTCGTCAAGCACAAACATTTCGCTGGAACCTGCGAGACGGCAGCCCCACCGAAGCCCGCTCACAATTATGTCATGACCAACTTGCCAAACGCCATACAGAATGCGCTCAGCGGCGTTGGGCAGTGCGCAAAAGCAGTGCCTGTCTCTCCCTGTTCCCCGTGGGCAGAGGGGGTTTGCCAGTTTGGCGCTCCGTGCACCTCACCTTAAGCGAAGCATGTGAATATCGCACAGACGTCATCTGCTGGCTGGGTCACGCGAGCAGCCGTGAATCTGCTGGCAATCGCTACCTATATCAATGGCGGCCGTCCTGGACATTCACGATGAAATCTTTACCAGGGCGTGTGGGTAGTTGCAGGAGGGTTGCTGCGTGGACAAGGCAATGCTACACAATCCACTAGGCCGAAAAGCAATGCCTTGGTGGGAGAGTTTAGGGCACATCCATCACGCAACAGTCTAGATGCTTCTTTATGATAAAATTCTGCATATATGTCCGGGACGGCCATGGTCTCTGGAGAAGGGTACTGAAGAAATTGGACCATTCCATGCTGCCCAAGCTTGTGTCATGTGAACCAGTCAAGATGCGTGTTTACCTCGTCCAGACAAGCCATCTGTTCTCTCGAGAACCCAGTCGTCAACGTGGATTGTCAAAATGTTGTCGTGAAGACGGTTGATGCACTCTTCATCGCAAGCCACTCGAGCTGTTGCACATGGAAAGGTGACTGCGTCCGTGTCATCTGCAATGCGGGTAGAGCCGCGGGATCGAACCATGGGTTCTCTCCACGTGCGAGCCATGTGGTCGTGAGCGCGGCGAATACTCCTTGAAAGCCATAACGTGACTTTTGCCGTAGGTAGAGAGCGTTGGGCGCCTATCTGAAGACGTGCCATGGCCATCGCCTATTCAAACACTAGGCATTTCGTTTACTGCAGGGGACAGGGCATATTCTCTGCAAATAGACATCGTGTCCCACCAACAGATGAGATACGGGAACTAGGATATTGGCAGGTATTGGCAGGCTCAGCGCGCAACGGGAAGAAGCAGATGATGAAACATGTCTTCCGCATCATCTGCTGCCTATCGTCGCCCCTTTGCCAAACGACGTTTGATAGCTTTTCGGGTGGAGTAAAGGGTGGGGGAGCTGGAGCTGTGCTGATACCTAATGCACCGATCGGCAGCATACGTACCAGGAGCGCGGCTGGGATCGCCGCCAGGACAGGCTCATGACGCAGCACTCGGCGACGGCACTGTCCCGGCTCTGTTCACGATGGGCGGGGACTTGAAGGTTGCGAGGGATGTGGGAATGCAAATAGAGGACTGCGGCGTCGTGCGGGCTGGGAGGCGCGGGCATGTGGGATGCGTTATCAAAGCCAAAGGCGGCGGCCAGGAGGGAGTACGCAGTAGCGAGTGTTTCCGGCGCGGTGGGTGGATGGGTGGATGCGTGGATGGGTGGAATCGCTGTCGTGGGGGCGTGGGCACTGCGAAATGGCGCAAATGCAGGTGGCTGCCTCTGCGCGCGTAGCCGGCTGCATGCGTGATGGCGCGGGCAGGTAGCGACGGCTTGGGATTCACATTCGTGCGTGTTCGTGCCTGGCTAGACGACGTGGTGCGTATCATGTGCGACCAGGAAGCCGAGGGCTGGAGGAGCCGCCAGCTCTGCGAGGGTGCGCACACGGCGAGGCGGTCGGGCGGTCAGGTGGACGGCGAGGGACAAGACAGACAAGACGGTCAAGACCAGGCGGCCACTCAGCTGCTGCGGGACAGTGTTGGCACGCCTCCGCCTCCGCGCGCCTTGTCGTGGAGCAAGTAGAGGACGCCCTGGGACGTCGCGAGGTACACCTGATACAGGCTGGCAGCTGTCATGCATCGCGCCCTGGTGGTGCTGGTGGTGCTGGAGTGCTGGTGACAAGGGGCCCGCTGGCGACACGCGAATCCATCCCCCCCATATCTACACCTACGCCCACCGCCACGCCTTGTCGACACTCGATAGTGCTGGTCGATATCTTTGTACATTCACCCTTGTTTCGAGTCATTCACCGCGGACGCACCTGCCCACCGGTGCCGCCCCTGCTTCGGGCGCCGGCCTTATCGCCGCCACGCCTGTTGCTCGCAATCGCCCGACCCGCTTCTTGCTCGCCGCCCGTCCTCTAGTAGCCACCATCGTCCACTCCACGCCCGCAGTCCTTCCCGTCTGCACCGGCACCTTTCCTCTCGCTGCCATCCTCCGTCCGCTGTCCTCCAAGCTTCCTTCCGCCAGACGGACCACCAATGCTGCCAGTTATATTGCACGCCTGCACCCCGAAAACATAACCGCAAGCCACTCAATCCCGCGCCCTCGGTAGCAGACATGGTCAGAGCGCTCTCCGATCAGCACCTGCGTACTGCCGTCATAGCATCAACCCGGACATCCTAAGGATCTCTTCGAGCAACTCACCCCTCTGCGGAGGCGGGAGTTTGTTTGCTTCTTCCTCCGCGACCATGATACTGCCACGTTCACTCTACAACGATGCCCCACCTGAGCGCCGCACACGCATCGCCAACAACCCCACGCTTCTCTACAGCTGGTGGTGCACCGTCTTCTCCCTCGTCATCATAGGAACCCGACTTGCTGGCCGCTACATGCGGAACGACCGCCTCTTCCGCGAAGATAAGATCATGGCAGGAAGCATCGTTCCACTTCTGGCCCGCATGGCTCTCATCCACGTGGTCCTGATCTGGGGCACCAACAATGCCGACACCTCCCAGCTGACAGATCCTCTCAAAATCCAACACCGTGAAATCGGCGCGAAACTGGTCATCGCAGCCAGGATCTTCTACACCATGTTGTATGTTCCATGTTTGCTCCTCGCCTACCTGAGCTAATCTGCCCGCAGCATCTGGATGGCCAAGTTTACTGTCTCTGAGTTCCTGAAGCGAATGACGGAACGATTCTGGAAGAAAGGCTATGAGCTTGGCTTGCGTGGCATCCGCATATTTCTGGTTGCCACATTTGTCGCCGTCTTGATCGCAACTTTGTCAGAGTGCCGCCCTTTCCAGGAAAACTGGCAGGTCGTTCCGGAAGCAAAACCCACCTGTCGCCAGGGATATGGCCACCTTCTTACCATGGGCACTACCGACATCGTTACCGACCTGCTGCTTGTCCTTTTCCCGATACCAATCATCCTCGGGTCGACCATGTCCATCAAACGCAAGCTGCAGTTGGTCGCGCTCTTTTCCATGTCCATCGTTCTCGTCATCATCACTGCAGCCCGCATACCGCTGGTCATCGGGAAGAGTGGCTTGCAACAGTATCGTACTGTCTGGGCCTCCTCGGAGATCCTCGCGGCGACGGGCGTCTCGAATGCGATTATCCTAGGGTCCTTTCTCCGCGACAGGGGAATCAAGAAAACAAAGTACAAGCCTGGATCAGCCACCGATAGCATGGACCGTCGATCTTCGACGCGGCGGACGTTACAGGATTGTGACAGCGACGAGGACCTTGCTCGATCGCTAGGCTATCGGACAAACCCCGAGCTGATGGACGAAAGAGCAAGCATCGCAAGACCTGCTCAGGTCGTTGATATCAATCTGCTCAACCCGCGACCCCCACGCGGACCACCACCTCCATTCTCGACGCCCAACTGGCAAGCCAGTAAGATCTCGGAGAAGTCTGACTATAGCGGCGACTCCGATCTGAAAGACAGGGACAGCGAGGACCCGATCCCCAGCCCACGTGTAATGGGCGGCAGACGGGTGTCTTTCTTCGATGTAGGAGGGCTTTTGGAAAACGGGCCGGTCACAGCGCCGTCACCGACAGACTCGGTCGTTGCGCAAGACTTCGCGCCACAGCCGCGGCGGCCGTCAAGAAGCTCACTTGCTCCAAGCGGACGATCCTACATGCTTGGTCGACGAACATCGCGATTGTCTCAACAATCGGAGGAGTACGAGTTGGGCACACGTTCTGGACCTCAGCTGCAAGACACAGGAAATCTTTTGGCTGAAAAGGACGAACTAGACGCGCAGACGGAAACCGCTGCCCCATCAAACACCAGAGCACCAACCGCACAATCTACTCGACCACTCCTAGCCCGAGACAACCCAACCCCTCTTCTCCGTACCCCGACTGCTACGAGCTACGCCAGCGTACCCAGCTTGCAGGACGCCGGCGGGCTTCTTTCTTAACATATGCGTGATACCCATGGCTTTGACCAGCCACCTTCCTACTTATGTCTTTCACTCCTCATTCAGCGCGAGATATACCCGGCATCCGTTCACGGCGTTGGACGGCCATGATTTATGCTTTACGAACTCTTTCTACCATAATGAGAGGGAATCCTCGGCGGTCTTGGGACCGTATACTGTGGCACTACCCAAGTGTTGGTTTGTTGGTACGTTGGTACGTTGGTATGTCTGTACCGAGGAGTGCAGTGGTGGCATACGGCGCTCGATGCGCCCGGTTCTTGGAACACTGTACGATATAGCACCTCGCCTTGCATGACATACGTCAAGCCGGCGCACGTAATGCAGTCTATATTACCATCGCGATCTATGACGTGCCTGTAAAGTGCTCTACATGAGCGTGCATCTGGTTCGGAGAATTTTCGTGGTGGGTTTGCTGGCAGGGATGGCTCGCTTGGGGGCCGTGCGAGCCGGTGGGCCCCAGGGTTGAGGTCCCTGCGGGCACTATGGGTACAGTGGTGTGTTGCTGAACCGCGAACGGCAGGTTTTTCCACGTCGTGGTCTCGATGTTAACACTGGTGTTCATTCAAAATCGGTTGGCTGACCTGGTTGTTCAAATGCGCTAGCTTCATCGATACAACATCCACCTGCCTACCCTCACGTGCCCACCAGCCCACCACCTGACACTGCATCCATGCTCCCCCTTCACGACATCTGCACATCAACCCGGCACCTCCTCACCTCCCCCTCTCCTTTCGAAGACTCTGCCCTCCTCCCCGCCGGCCGCGCAGCCCTCTCCCTCCTCCCCCGTGATCCCCAAACATGCCTGCGCCTCGCCTACCAGCAGCTGCACGCCGTGCCGTATCGCGAGGTGAAGGCGTGCTGGCGGCGGCTGTACGTTGATGCTGCGCTGTGGGTGGTTGTTCACATTGTCGAAGAAGCAGCTGGAGAGGAGAAGGGAGACGAGTGGATCAGTAAGGTCGTCGAGGCCCTGGACATGGCGTTGATTCTGACGGGGGCGGAAGGGAGGGAAGACGTCGTGGGGGCGTGGTTTGAAGTGTTGGAGGGGTGTGTAGATGGAGGCGCGGAAAACGACGCGGAAAGGCCGAGCAAGAGGCGGAAAGTCGATGATGATGATGAGCTTCCACTTTCCTTCCCGACCACCATGGAACGGACGCCGAAGCTCAAGTTCCCCATCCCGCGGTCGCGAGAGCCAAGTCTCTCCGCGTTCGAAGCAAAGGTCGCGCACCCGGAGACGCAAACACCGCTCCTCATCGAGGGCGCGATACAGCACTGGCCCGCATTCGAAGCAGACCGCGCGTGGAAGAACCCACACTCTCTAATGCGCAAGACGCTCGGCGGACGGCGGCTGGTTCCAGTTGAGATAGGCCGCAGCTACACGGATGCAGGCTGGGCGCAGAAAATCCTCACCTTCCGGGCGTTCATGGAGGAGTACATGCTCGAGCACGATAGTCCACCCTCACCCCAACCCGCCTCCCCCATAGGCAAAAAGGACGAGGGATCACCCCCCACACCGCAAAAGAAGCAAAAGCAAAAAGGCTACCTCGCCCAACACGACCTCTTCGCCCAAATCCCCTCCCTCCGCGCCGACATCGCCATCCCAGACTACTGCTACACCTCCCCTGCCGCCGCGCCCTCCCCCACCAACTTAAACCCCACCAACATCCCCCCTGCCCCACCCCTCGACACCCCCCTGCTAAACGCCTGGTTCGGCCCCGCAAACACTATCTCCCCGCTCCACACGGACCCCTACCACAACATCCTCGCGCAGGTCGTAGGCTACAAATACGTACGCCTGTATGCGCCGAGGGAGACGCCGCGTATGTATCCGCGCGGCGTCGGGGGTGATGGCGTCGATATGGGGAACACGAGTTGTGTGGATTTGGAGGGGGCGATGGGGGTCTGGGGGGAGATTTCTTGTTGGGGAGAGGGTGGGGGCGGGGCGGACGGGCGGGAAAATAGTGGTGAAGAAAAAGACAAGCAAGGGATAGCAGCTCTCTACCCCGACTTCCAAACCGCACGCTACGTGGAAGGCGTGCTGGGGCCTGGGGAATGCCTGTACGTGCCGCTGGGGTGGTGGCATTACGTGCGGAGTTTGACGCCGAGTTTTAGTGTTAGTTTTTGGTGGGATTGATTGGTCGTGCTGTGGGGGTGGACGGGGGCTGGGCTGGACTGTACTTGTCGAACCAACCTATCTGGACGCGGTGGGTGGGCGTCTCCAACACTACTAGATATAAACACCGAAACTTGCTAGTGAGGAGTTACTATGGCAAACTATCAACCCCGCTCAGACAAAAAAGCTGTGCGCGCTACTTTCCTTCATCCATCCCCTCCATAACCACCCAAGCAAACCCAAAAACGCCAAACCCCTATCCAACCTAAAAACCCAAGCCACCACGCCGATGGACGCTGTTGTCGTGGAAACTACAAAACCTTTAATCCCACATAAAGACATCAACCCTTTACTATAATTCCTCTGCGCCCCTTTCCCTTTTCGCCTTCGCACACGCAGTGTTATTACCAGTATCTTAAGAATTGCCTCAAACGTCCTAGGAAACCTGCTTTTAGGGTTTCGAACCCCGGTGCATCCAAGAAAAAAAAGAAAGAAAAGGTGGAGTTAATTTAATGGATGGATGGATGGATGGTGATGTCTTTCTTGCGTGTTGTAGATGAGGCGTGGAAAAGGAGTGGGCTGCTGGGAGGGAGGAGGAAGGTTATTGTACAGGGTGGCTTGTCGTAGAGGGGTAGGTATCGGGCAGTGGAGATGGATTGAATAGTTTGGGGGGCGTGCTGGTCAGTTGGTTTTGGAGTATGAGGATGAGGATTTGGATGGTAGGTGGGCTTGGTCTGCGTGTGGACGGTTAGATGAGTGGGGAATGAGTGGGGAATGAGTGGGGAATGTGTAGGGGGGAAGTGTACGGCGGGTTTCGAGGGGATATTTGAAGGGCTGGAGCGTGGTAAGGGGTTAAGGTCGGCGGTGGGTTTTTGAGCCGAGGACTGTGTAGGGTGGGTGGTCTGGGTAGTGTTGGCGGGCGAGTTCGCGTTGATCGTTCAGGAGTTACTCGATATCAACGTTTCCTCCCAAGGCGATAGCGCGATTACGGGCATATATATATTTATCCGTATAGACGACGGGTACAACGCATAGGGGTTGCCGTATCACATTGTCGTATATCCTCGTACGGGGCTCTGTATCTCGGCTTGAAGATATGGAGACTTGTATATCCGAGTCGTACGTCCGTAGAGGTGGAGTGTTATTCAGCGCAAAGAGCTGATAATCTGTCCAAGCCGCGTACATATCCCGTCTGGCAGATCTTGAACGGTCTCGATAAAGACACGGACACTTCGTCGCATTGGTCGGGTAACGGTTTCTCGTGATGGTGTAAAATATTAGGACGCACGAGTGTGCCATGGGTTTGATGTGAAAATCATCGTATGTGATAGACTGATACGGGTCTTGTCGTGAAGGTCATGGTCTTGAGGCTCCAGTGAATCTTTTTGGAGAAGGAGTGTATTTGGATCGAGCGGGCTGGTTTAGATGTATGGTAAATTCAAAGAGCAGGCGAAGGTAAATACCAGGCAAAGGGAAGCACCAGGCGAAGTTGCATACTTCGAGGCCTCGCGTGCGCAGCTATTTGTGCCACATACCACGATATAGATATCCGCACCGCTGCCAACAAAGAAGAAGTTTGCGGCTAGATGTTGTCATTGAATTACTTTGTTGATCTAACACCCAAAATCTAATAGTTAGGGAGCGAGCGTTGCACGCGAACTGAGAAAGCCATGCGGTACCACCGACCACAATGTCTCGTTCGATGCGTGGGCCCGCAACTACTACCCGACAAGAACTCCAGAGTAACCAGGAAAGAAAATCGAACTCAACCCAATGCCGAGACACAAAATTATCGGACTAATCCATGCATACAGCAACAATTCAATTGAAGACCATGTTCCATGTCCCAAGCTGGACCAGATGTGGGCTGTTAACCAACAAGGAATCAATTCATCATGTCAATGGCTCAAGAGTGCAAAGATCTGTCAATTTTTAGAGTAATGGTAGCTGTTCGATTGACCAGTGGAACTACCGTCCAGCTATAGAGGCCTTAATTCTGAGAACTTTTTTGTCTCTACTATATTTTGTAATCGACACGAGCATATATTTCTACCCCCTTTGGAACAGCTTGATCGAGTTAAACTCAAAGTAAGTGTTCGTGAAATCGGTTGGATGACCAGCAACCCAAGACTTGCAGTCGCTGGTGCCCGTTTTCGCCTTGCACTGCCCAGCGTAGTTTGTGTTGCTGAAATCATCGCCAGCCCAACTGCCACAGAAAGTAATGTTGATAATCTGAAACTTGTTAGGTCTCCAAATATGCAGGGAACAGCAATGCAAACAGAGAAGGAGCGGTGGGCTTGAGAAATATGATTCGACTTACGATGTAAAAATGATTGAAGGCTTTGTGAAAGTCGCAGCTCTTGGGGGTAATGTGCACCGTCGGGGCTTTAGTCCATGCATCGGGGTTGGGGTTCGCCGAGCTGAGATCAGCAGGCACTTCGGTTTTCTTGAAATGCCAGATTCGGATGCGCTCGCTTTCGACTTGCAGCGCGACGACTCTGTACTGGTCGTTGAAAGGCTGGTTGAAAGTTCCCTCCTCGGCGTTGAAACTGCAGCCTTGCGAAGAGGGACCATCGCTTTTCCAGGTACAGTCGGTGGTCTTCTCCGGTACCAAGTTGCCTTTCTGTACGTTGATCGTGCACTTCTCGGAGGTGTAGAAGGAGTGGGTGTTGGCTGTGTGCACGTTGACGTTTTCGAGGATGTCGATCTCGGCGTAGCTGCCTTGCTGCTGTTCGCCCTGGTAAACCCAACTATCTTCTGTTAGCACAATGTAAAGCGCATGGCCACTCCACATAGTCTTATCGCAAGTTTGGTCGTAAGTCGCTTCGCAGAAGTAGACATCGAACAGGGAAGTTCCTTACAATGCGGGCCACATTCCACATCCGGCCACGGGGACATGGTTGAAGTCTGCCACAAGCAAGCCGTTATCGAACCAGCCATAGCTCTGAAGCCTCAGGCTCTTGCGCCCTGAGCTGGTCGTACTATAGGTGTTCTTGGAATCGACACCTAGGCGGACCTTGCCGTTGTTGATCTTGGCCAGGCCAGACGAAAGTGCCTCATCGATGCCTACATATTGTGTAAATCCGTTGGTGAAAGTGTCAGGAGACTGCATCGATTGCAATCAGCATCAGGCAACCAAATGGTAAGGCCCGTTACCCTATTCTGGTAGCGATGTTGTTCTTGACATAACTTACATTGACGAATGTGAAATTATCAAAGAAATGCGACGCGTTGATGTCCCACACTGGCTGATACGCTGCCAGGCTTGGGATGGCAAGCGAAGCAAGCAAAATTAGGTTGGATGTATACATCATTTCCTAACGACACCACGTCGACAAGAGTATGGATGGAAGAGTGGCACCTCGTTGAGTGAAGACAACTGCTGATGGAGTGCAAAACACCAGCAACTGCCAGAGGTTATATACACTAGGCATTGCAACAGGGAGATGTGTTTACGCTTCCGTCAATGGCTTGTACGATGAAGGATCGTGGTGGCCCACGAAGAGTGCCGTAAGCATTCGCCCGTCCCCTGATGGCTGCAGGTGCTTCCAGTCTGAGCCATCGCTTACTGGATCTCAGGCGTATTATATGATATCTAGAGCCAATACCAAGCGACAATGGATGGCTTGGATGAAGGCGTGGCCTGAGGGGTATGTCTGGTAGGCTGAAAGGGTAGCATTGCGGACTGGCCGTTAGGCTAGGCGTGTATCTAACACGCCGAAGCTTTTGTATGCCAATCATCGTACGAGTAGCAATGCATATTGTTGCCTGTTTCTTACCGATCGATTTTTGCACGCATTTCAAAAGCACTATGACCCATATATCGACAGGCCTTTGCTTCTATCTAGCTTTTTAGAAGCACTTCACGGTCCAAAACTGTCGGTGCGCTACTAAACATGTGTCTCTCACGAAGCGGTTTAGGTCCGTCCTCGCAGATCGTGATGCAATGTCTCGTTCGCTTTGATGCAGCATCGTTTAGCCTTGTAGGGCGTAGGGCTAGCTCAGCCTTAATGTAAGATGTCGCAGTGAGCACGCACAGACCGATACGGGAGATGATGCAGGTTTTTCGAAGGATTCGGTAACTGTAAAATTAATACCTGCGATGAAACGTATAGGTAAAAACAATAGTTCCTGCCAAGCATCAAATGAACACCGACACATTCGATAGAGAAATCTCTTCCATACGAAGCATTTCTTGTTAATTAGTATCGTACGAGACCATACTAGCTCCTTGTCATTGACTGTTCAAGCGCTTAGAAAACCCGGGGTAAGCGAGGACGCAGGCCGTGAACTGAACCGTCCAGCCCTATGGATCATTTAGCCGGCATACATCCTGGAAGGTCCCTCGTCAGAGTGCCACTGTAACTATAGCATCCATTGTAACTATAGCATCCACTCCCATGCGAATTGGTCGTCACCTTCTACATTGCCTCATCGTGTGGCAAGTCGGTGAAATCGTCTTGGCCGCGTTTGCGCGAGTGCGTTTTAAATTTTCGTCGGGGAATCGTCAAGCTTTCGGAGAACGCAAGGCTGGGGAACGCATATAGGTACTTAGTCCGCGGAAAGTACTCATAGGCACGATGTCAGCTTACCACCCCTCAGCGTAGTTTTCGAGTTCTGTGGGGTCGCCTGTTTGTATCTTCTCATCTTACCTAGATGGTATCTACGCATTTATAAGCCGCTGTTAGAGCGTTCTAGATTATTATTTGCATTTCACACGATGTAAGAACTGCAAGTATGACTATGTAGCCTGTCATGAACTAACATCCAATTGTCACATTCTTTCGCGCAGATCAGCATTGTAATCAATGGTTGACTCTTCGCGCGCTGTTGCAAGCCGCGGAAAAAGGCAGTAAAGGAACTCGATGGAGTGCCAAAACACAAAGATTTCAAATAGCTCAAAATTCATAGGTATTCCCCCTCAGCGGGGTTTGCCTAGACACAACATCAAAACAAACTCCAGATGCCATACAGCAGGACGCAAAGCCTTGCAAACGAATTGGGTGCAACTTGTTGATTCTCAGTCATATCAGTTCGCACCGTCTCCAGCAGCATCGGTTTCTACCACCATCTCACACCCAGGCAACCAGGTGACTAGAACCGTTCAGTTTCTATAGCAGAGCCGCAGCCGCGCCGATCGCAACTGGCAAGGCCATGGCAGCGACAGGGAACAGTCCATTACCGGCACCAGGGAATTCCTGCTGTTGTCCCGTTGGGGTTGGGGTTGGCTGGCCTGATCCCGTCCCAGTAGCAGCACCCGTAGTAGCAGCACCAGATGTGGGAGTAGGAACAGCAATCATAGTCTGAAGCAGCGTAGGCGTCCTCGTGTAGGCCTCCTGGTCGCCCTCGAACGCGATGCTCGTGAAGGGAAGCTCGGAAGGCGCAATCGCGGACGCGCTGGGGAAGGCGATGCGTTCAGATGCGGGTGCTGCAGGCTTCAAAGAGGCGCGGTCGAACCCCCCGGGGCTCAATACGCTGTGGAATGTTAGTGGGGAAGTTTAAAAATATGAGTAATGCCAGACTTACGCGTCGATCTCGTGGGCAATACCGTTGTACAGGATCGAGTTGGCGAATGTGATCTTCGCGTTGTTGACCCAGGCCGAACCGTCTGGCAGAACAGTGAAAGTCAAATTGTCGCCCTGCAGCGAAGGAACCGTGACGTTGCCCAGGGATGGCGAGAAGATGACGTTGTTGGGGATGACGTGGTACTTGAGCACCTCTCGTAAGGTTTTCTTGTTTGCGGTCTTGAGCACCGAGCCGATGGCGTAGAATGCTTCGTTTCTGGGAATGAAGATGGTGAAGTCAGAGACGTTCAGGCCTTTGTCATCCGCGCCGGTCAAGCCAATATCGATGCCGAGGTCCGCAGCTTCGAGAGCACCGTTCATGGCCACGTAGCCAGCTCGGTAGGTGTAGAGTTGGAGGGGCGGGCCGAATGAGAGTACTGTGTTGATCTTGTGGATGGTGATGCCATCGCCCAATTTGATATCCTATTCGACCAATCAGCAAACTGTATGAGATGAAATTTCACGGAAAAAGAATTAGTACTCACAGCTTGGGTAACCGTTGAGATGGTCTGCTCTCCGGACAGAATGCACACACTGTCTCCGTTCTTCACAAGTCCGTTATATTGGCCACCAGTGAAATTTGAAAATGGCTGTCGGGGAATGATGTACGAGCTGTTGAGTAGTGTCTGCGCAAACGTGGGAACGTCGGTGATAACATCTGAAGGATAGACGCCCTTGAAAACGTGGTTCGCGAGCAAAGCTCCAATAGCAATGGTGTCGTTTTTCTGCTCGATAGCCTCGCCTTCCGGGACATTCCGCGGTACTGCGTCGAAAGCTGCATTTGTTGGTGCCACGATCGTGATATTGGAAGCAGCGGCGAGTGTGTCCGCAAGTCCAGGCACAAGGCTAACCAGTTCAAGCAACGTGCTCAGGTCCTCTTGAGAAGCGAGAAGTCCGGCGAGATCTCCTTGAGCCAGGCAGGAGCCGGCGGCCATCAAGGCATAGGACCAAAGGGAGGATCGCATTTTGGAGATTTCTTGATGCGCTGGGACGGATGTGGAGAAAGAAAATGCCGAGGAAGCCTTGAGCGGATAGAGGGTGAAGCTGGTGGTGTGTTGTTGATGTATCTCATTGTTGAGTCCCGCCACGCTCTTTATACATTATCAGATACCTTCAGACCCAAGCGTACCATGGTCTCGGCCAGTCATTCACCCGTTCCCACTCATTCATGTCGCTCAAGATCGCGGCTCAAGATCGATGGTAGACCAACTGATCGTACATGCACAGCTAGAGCATGTTGCTCCGCCATGCTTACCGGTGAGCGGGATCCGCATGTTCAGGCTTCGCTTAGACAATGACTACGATATGAGTAAAACGCTGGCTACTTTGGTACTTCGCCCCGGAGTAAGTTGGTGGACTATGACCCAAAACACCTTGTGTAGTGCTCGGATCGTCTACATCACTGTGCCCAGCCATCGCCTAGTCGTGAACACCAATCAACTGCGCCCATTGATACGCGTGAGATACGGTGAAATCTGGCCGACCCCACTTCACTTTACGCACGACTCGGGAACGGCCAAAACTTACCGACAAGTTGTACGCGTTGCATGCGAGTTTGGCTGCATGACGAGTCTAATGTATGAGATTCAACATGTGCTCCGTTTCTTGTGTTCGCTTTCTTGTGTACGCGATGTTATTTAGCTTGCCATTTCCTGTTTTCCAGCCATGCCAACATTCCATGTTCAATACCAGCGTCCTTTCTACAATACTAACTCGCAATATTCGATTCATACCGCTGCAGAATGGCAGTGTAATCGCTGTACCACTGCTCGAGCCAGCTTGTCGCGTCTATCAGCCGAGTTGTATAGCAACTAAATGTAGGATCCACCACCCTCATCGAAGCTGACAAATGCCGGAGCTTCAAGCCACACGCCTCAATATGGAAGGAATCTCTCGCAAGACATTGTCCATAGGTGTTTGCGGGATCAGTGGCTGAAACCATGGCAGTGACCAGCACGTAGAGCGAATAGAGCACCAAGGGTGTAAAAGAGAAGGACGGAAGGTTGACCACCAGCGAAGGATCCATTTCCGCGACTGTGTTAATCACGCCATGGCAGTTCTGTACAAGGGCTTCGAGCGCCAATTTGAGATGGAACGTAATGTTGGCGGGTTTCGGGAAGTCTTTGATGGAAATGCGTCCTGGGAGAAACGGTGCGACAAATGCGGCCTTGTTTGTGGGCGTGTGGAGTATGGGCTCAAATATGAAGATCAGGGCGACATGGTACCATACTTTGAGCGTCTGAGATGAGGACAGACCGGGTGGTATCTGGGCTGCCCATGCATCTACTCTGTTTTTCAGAGTATCCATTGCAGCGTAAGTGGCATAATCGCTGCCGTCTAGAAACATAGCTATCTGGCATAGGAAAAGCTGATCGTGGATATCTTGAATCAACTGGACGATGCGGACGAGCTGGCAAAGAAAGACGTCGGACGGTTCTCCTATGCTCTCCAGGACTGCAAGACATTCTTGGTGGTGAGCATTCCAGGGAATTGTATTAGGTCGTCGGAGACTGAGGGAGCATGATGCAAGTGCCACAAAACAGGCTAGCCAGGTACGCCGTGCTCCAGATGATGTTGGATCCTCGTGTTGACCAAAGAACGCCACCGGAGAAGGTTGTAGCGAGGGTCCAGCGATTCCGATATCGATGGCCATATCGGCAGCCAGTTGTATGAGCTGATAGCAACTTCCCTGGTCCCCTTTCCGCGTGGTTTTGTTCCAGAACGCAGCGACTAGTAGCGCCTGCACGAGCTCGAGTGATCTCTGCCCTCTGCCAATGACCTCCTCGCCAAGAATGTGTACAGTGTGTCGCACAAGCTCATCATGCACCTCGAGCTCGGTGCCTTGAGCATTGTGCGTGACAGTATACACCAGCACCGAGAGCAGTAGAATCGGGGATTTTTGGCGTATCAGGTCTAGGTCCGTAGTTATGCGGATCACAGGCCACACTGTCCCTGCCCGTTGTGTGAAGAGCTGGAGTAAGTCTTGTTGTCTTCCAAGCGGAATGCGGACGTCCAGAAAGGACAAGATGTATCCATTGTGGTCTTCCAGTGGGCTTGCTGGTGAGCGACTTGGCGTCGTGTTGATGCTGTGGTCCCGCAGCGTCCTCGTGAGTTGCTCGACCTGCGCTTCAAGCTCACTGATGCGATCCCGTTGTAGACGTGGCGCCGACGGCACGCATTCTATGGCGTTGCGGCTGCACCGCTCGCATGCTGCTCCTGCAGGGGAGGTGCTTAGATCGCATTTGATCTTTAAACGATGGCATTCTTCACAAGCACGAGACCGCTTTTTCATCCTTACTCCTTCGCGCGTAGGAAAAGATGCTGTGGCAGACTGTTGTCTATGCAACATCTCTTTGATGTCGCGCGAAGAGTGCGCGCGTCGACGTCAAGACACGCTCGTTTAGGAAACAAACGAGGCTGTGCGGTTCCATGTCTGCAATGCATGGGTCGATACCTTGGAGACTTGGCAGATGCACGTCTCAGGCATGAACCGACACTGAGAGCGTGCTAGCTGTGCAAGCTATCGTCAAGTGTCTGGGGAATTCATCCGTGGGCGGAAGTTAACGGGACTGATCCCTAGTAGACGGATGCCCCTCCTCCTTGGCGTCATAGGGAGCAGGCTCGACTTACCATCAACACCATGCCTACCGGCAAGCACGCAATCGTCAATGTGTACCCGAACTTAGTGACCATTCCAAATTCATGCACTGAAACATACCTAGGGAGATTTTCCGGTCTACAGCGGTGAAGCATTGAGCGAAAAACCAACCCATACCAACCAGGAACGAGCATCCGAGCATCCACCTAAACGGCATAGAAAGTTGTGAGTCAGTTCTTACATTCCTGGGCCCTCCATCGACATCCCGACTCTTACATGACGAATAGAAAGAATCAACAAACCGTCGAAATCTCCTTCTATCCAGGAACGGCTTTCACATACCAATCCATTCGTCCTCATAACGCCGCAAAGAACCCCTACCACCCCCAGAAAAAGCACACCCCAAAATGCCACCAAACGACCCCAAAAATGCCCTTGACCATCTCATCCTCTTCCTCCCCGCCGACCCAGCAACCAACCTACCCAAAGTCCCCTCCTTCATCAGCGATAACTTCACCCTCACACCCGGCGGAACCCATGCCGATGGCTTGACTTCGAGTACGCATTCTACCCACTTTCTTACGCATCATCTATAACCCACCCCCCACAGAGTGTGCCTTGCCCGAAAACAAATAAATGCCAGACCACTTTCCCACATATCAAACCACCTCCCCACCCCCCAAAAAGCCCCCCGGCCCCCACTAACACCCCCAGACACCCTCCTCCTCCTCCCCGACGGCGCCTACATCGAACTAATCTCCTTCCTCCCCTCTGCCGCCCCCTCCTCCCTCTCCACCCACTGGTGGTCCCACCACGCCACCACCCCAGGCTGGGCAGATTGGTGTCTAACCAACGCCCTGGCGCCCTCCACCTTCCACCCGCTCGTCCAAGCCACCCACTCGGAGCCCCGCCACGGCGGCAGAAAGAGAGCCGACGGCGTCGACGTGAAATGGGCCGTTACCTTCCCGCGAGGCCCCCGCGGAAAGACGCCCTTCTTCTGCCACGATGTTACGCCCCGCGAGGTGCGCGTGCCGCTGGGGGAGGCGCGGACCACACATCCTTCGGGCGTTGTGGGGGTCGTGTCGCTTACGGTTATGGTGGATTCGTCTGCTGCTCTGGATGCTACCCGCGCTGCCTATGCTACGCTTCTTACTGACCTCGCTCATGCCGATACCACGCACTCGTGCTTCGGCACGCAGCGCGTCGTTCCCGTCCCCGAGCTTTCCGAAGGCGCAAAGGTCAAATTGGTGCTCCCGAGGGACGACGCGGACAGGGAGAAAGTTCGCGAGCGCGGGTTCTGGTACGGGGACGTGGTGCTGGCGGCGCCGGCGCGGGAGGGGAAGCCGGCTGGGACAAAGGAGAGGCTTGATGGGGGCGGGGGTGGGGAGGATTTGCAGGGGCTGTGGATAGCGTATGTGTGATGCAGAAGACGTCCGACTGGTAGTGTTAACGGGTGTGACACATACAATCACGGATGAGGCAGATATTCGAAATGGTTGATCAGCTTGTTCAGTGAAGCGTTCCTGGATAATCTAGGTATGTCATGTGCCAGATCCACCGCAGTGTCAGTGTGCCATTTCCTCTCTGTCCATGTGTGCATCCTCCGGGGGGAAACGCCCAAAAAAAGACTGAACCAATGGTCTTACCTTTGACGTATGTTGGTGAAGTTGGAGTGTGTAAAAACACTTGGGTATAATGCGCCGTTCCTATAGTGGAAGCGCAAGCTTAGTGGTGACGGCTCTTAGCGGAGGTTGAGCGTGAAAGCCATACCGATGCAATTCCATAACGCCGATATGCAAAATCGTGATGAGCCGACAGTGATGCAGTCAGTGAGAGTGCGGGCGAAGTGTGCAAGACTCTGGAAAAGATTAGTGCACGTCTATCGTCGGAGGCCGATACGGACCGCCTCAGTAACGGAAGGTTCTCTTTGAGCGAGGGGGCCTCTCTGGGTGAGAGGGCTTCGCAGCTGGGCGGGATGCCTAATCCTGCTCTCTGTCCGCCTCCGCCGCAGCCTTGTTATCGTATCGAACACGCTTGGAAGTTTCTGTCATGCCGCTGCCAGATCCCGTGAAGCCGACTTTCGCAAGTCAGTAGATATCAACAAAACCTTTGACCAATGAACCTCACCTCTGCTGTTCACGTTGGTTCCAGTGCGGAACATGGAGTCCTTCTGCGAGATCTTCTTTCCGACGCCCTTGCTGTTCCAGTTCTTCCAGTTGTTTACTTTCTGCTCGAGCTGCTTTTTATTGGGTATCTTGCGCTTCTTGGGCTCGGCATCGTCGCCTGGCGTATCTTGCTTCGTCTTCTGCGTGTTGGGGTTGACACTGGCGGGGCCGGAGATGACATGCGGTGTAGACGTGACGGGAGAAGGAGCAGCAGCCAGAGCCGGAGCAGACCCAGGGTCAGGATCCCGCTTCCGCTTGCTCTGGATCGGGCGAATAGCATCGCGATCGACTGTTGCGTCCTCGTTGTACTCGACATAGTTAATTTTGTACTTGGGCGCAGATGAAGAGCCGAGAATGGTCATGATCTTAGCTTTGTACCAGAGGCCGTCGAAGAACCGCGCCTCAATTACATCACCGGTGCTGTACACCACAGCCTTTGCTGGCTCGACCTTCTCCAGGGTCTTCTTGAGGAGCGGATGCTGCTCGGGGTCGTACTTGCGCTCTGGGCCAGCACTGTCTTTGGGGAGCTGAGCCTCAAGTGCCTTCAGCTGCTCGCGAAGGGGCTCCAGTTTGGCCTCTTCTTGCGACATGGCCTCGCGGATTTCTGCAACCATGGCGGCAACATCTTCGTTGTTCGGGTCCGCCTCGAGGATCTTCTGGACCTGGTCATACTGTTGCAGTGTTAGCAAGAGCGGAACAGCAGCATGTGACTAGATTGACTGCAAAGCACAGTAACAGAGTGGTATACAACATACCTGGGCTGCCCACTCGGCATGGCTTGCTTCCTGCTTCTCCAGAGCCTGCTTGGCGTACCAGATGTCATTCTTCAGTTTCTGCAAGTCTTGCGCCATGGCGATGTGATGCCTTCAGTGCGGCAGGCGAGCGGCGGGGGAGATGGAAGATTGAGCGCGTTCAGACGTTGTAGCGTACCTCGCGACTCGGCAGGCAATGACGCCGGCGTGGAGGCGGCAAGGGCAGGCGCTAGCAAGGTCACGTGGATCTCTGGCGCCACGGGCACGGGCACCTCTTTGAAGTCTCCACTCTGGACGTGTTGACCGGCGATACAGCATTAAGTTGATTAAACTTGTATAGTAGCCTGAGTTACTCTAGGACTAACTGTTTTATATCTATCAGCGAAGGCCTCGGCTTATATCCGGTCTTCGTGTACATATTGAAAGTAGTCCTACTCTGTCGATCGGTCGGAGTCTGGCGACGGGCTATCGCGCTGAGGCTCTGCCATCCCACGTCCCCGCGGTGGGCCGCCGTGGAGCAATGAGCGGCATGGCCTGGCGACTGCCGCGCTTCCCATCAGGCGACCGAGGCAGCACCCGGTGCCTGGTGGGAGTTCTGGGCAGTGCCTGATCTTCGAACATGGGGTTTGCGGTTTCTACGTGATTCTTACGGGTGCTCTCCTACTCCAGGCGCATCTTACTACCCCGCCATGCCTCTTTCGGGCACTCGCCGCTTTTGCGCCTTGATTGATAAGCCATGCAAAGAAAGAGTCACTGCGACCATCCGCCTCACCAGCGCGTTTTGCCCGCGCTTTGCCCCTCGGACTGCTCCCCGGCTGCAGCACCATCCTATCACCACCCTGCCACTCCGCCCTTTTGCCCGCCGCTGCTTTTGCGTCTTGCGTGCACCCCGGCCTGGACGCCTACGTCTGTCCCAGATCCGCAGGTCACCTGTTAGCCCGGATACCCAAGCAGGCTACGTATGGGCATTTTGCACGCCCTCTGATCGTGCCTCCTACAACTGCCTGCCTGAGACCGGTGACTTTTTGTGTCTACGTCAGAGAAGAGTCGAGAATTGCCCGCTCCGCGCACGCGGTCTCGCTTGCACGCAGCACCAGGTACGCTCAGCCCTACACTCACCAGACCGCCTGCTCGTCCGCTTTGATCCGGCTCGACACTTTGCGCCTCGCTGTTCCTTCCCTCGTCGCGCAGCCCGTCATAACCACCGCACCACTCGATCCTTGCTGTATGCGCCCAAACTCCACCGGCAGGTGGCGATTTCGGCGGCTGGTAGTCAGATTGCCGTCTGCTAATCGCACATCCAGACCTCCCTCGCCCCTCCCCGCACCCCCCAAGACCGCGCCGACCCTGACATCCTTCACAAGGCGGCCGTTGACAAGCTCACCCGTCGCGTGTCCCCACTGACCGCAATCGCCACAATCTGTCTTTGTCCTGGAACGTTGACCCCGCCTCGACATCGCCATGGCTGGGACATCGAGAAACGATTTCCAGAGCGCGGGCCAGTTCTATCTGGACCCGAACCAACAGGACCTGCTTCTGGCCGCGCTTGCTTCGAATACCCAGAATCCCAACGATATCTTCGCGACTGGCCTGGACCCAAAACAAGCCTTGAGCGGCCTACCCAACGGCCAGCAGTTCAACTTCCCCGTCGACAACATCGACCAGACCTTCTTCGCCTCTCCACAACAGAGCACGCCGGCATCCGCTCTCAACAACATCGGCGGTATCGAAGAGAGTCCCTTCGGCGATTACCTCGACGGCGACACCAACTTCGACTTCGACAATGCCGACAACGGTGATCTCATGATTGGCGAGCTTCCCGGTGACAGCCCGACCAGGGATGGAGATGCTTCGGAGAAGCGCAAGAGTCCCGGCGACGACGCTGAGGACGTAGAGGGTGGCGGCAAGAGGAGAGAAGGAGAGGACAAGCAGGCGAAGAAGCCTGGTAGAAAGCCACTGACATCGGAGCCGACTACCGTACGTGCGACCAGAAGCAGCAGTGGTACGATTACTAACCAATACAACAGAAGCGCAAGGCGCAGAACCGAGCAGCACAGCGAGCTTTCCGAGAGCGAAAGGAAAAACATCTGAAAGACCTCGAGACCAAGGTGGCGGAGCTCGAGAAGGCGTCTGATTCCGCCAACCACGAGAACGGCCTTCTCCGCGCTCAGGTCCAACGTTTGCAGATGGAGCTACGTGAGTATAGGAAGCGCTTGTCGCTCAATAGCAGCGGCGTCAGCAGCCGCTCCCCGCCCATCATGGGCGGATTCAGCTCGATGCTGAATAACGGTGCCTCCACCAACAGCAGCTTTCAATTCGAATTCCCTCGCTTCGGCGGACTCCCCGGAGCGCATATCCTGGATAATGGACCTCTGTCCAAGAACAAAACATCCTCAGTCCCCTCGGTTGCTGGGGCGCGTCAAGACAGCACAGGAAGCAGTATCAGCCCTAAGACACAAAATGGGGATGCGGCCACACCCGACAGGAATGATACCAGCCCTTCAACAAACGTGAACTCACGTGCTGGAAGCATCAATGGCATGTTTGGTTTGAACAACAGCTCAAATGCCACAGATGTCTCTAACCCGTCGACTCGTGTGTTCCAGTTCAACAGTAACTCGTCGACGCATTCAGACTCACCCTCGTCCTCGTCAATCTCGGCCACTGGGCAAAATTCGTCCTGCGACACGTCGCCCGAGCCGAGCCACAACTCGCCCAAGAATTTGGATACGATTGCTGATGGATATGTGTGCCATGGAAATTCGGAAGGTGAGGTTACCTTCTGCGAGAAGCTCAATATGGCCTGCGGAAACACTCGCAACCCCATCCCCCGCGCCAAATCACAATCTGACGCGAGACCCCCTGCAGGTGCGACACAGAGCCCTGCCACCGCTCCCGATGCCGTCGGCTTCGATTTCTTCGCCAACCAAAACGGCGGAAACTTCGACCCAACGCTATTTGGAGACTACCGAGAGTCCCAGAGCGCTATCGTTGGCGACGGGGATTTCACCAACGGCTTCTTCAACGACGCCTTCCCTCTTGCCGACTATGGCAACAGCCCGTTCCACTTTGGAGACACTCCAGCTGTGCAGAAGTCGAATCCGCTTGAGGAGATTGAGCGCATACAAGATGGTGACGACGAAGTGGTGCCTGGTGACGACCCGGCACAGCTGCTCAACTGCCACAAGATCTGGTTAGTATCTCGCCCACTCACCGTCAATGCTCGACTGATCCCTAGCAGGGACAAACTGTCAAGTCGCTCCGACTTCAAAGACGGCACCATTGACATCGACAATCTCTGCTCAGAGCTTCGTGCCAAGGCGCGCTGTTCTGAGAGCGGCGTTGTCGTCGACCACAAGGACGTCGAAGCCGCGCTCAAGCGGCTGCCGAAAGAGCAGCGAGCGTAATGATGAACCGAGACCTGACTGTATGAATTGCATAGATAGCGGGCACGGCGTACCGGACGGAGACCCCTCTGCTTTGCGCACTCTTTACCTTCTTTCATGGCGTCGAGCGCATATCGCGTTCCGCCTCCATCACTCGCTCGCCTCTGGCAGTTTCCCGGCACTATGATGCGGTTTGATCTGGTTCGATGTGTGCGAGTTCACGGAGTTTGTGGGGAAATGGATAACCAGGGTAAATCAACCGAGTCACTGCACTCTTGGATGGGCGGGTGGGCGAATGATGGACACCAACGAGTGGATCTCTTATTAGCTTGATAGCTACCTTCAATGTCATGTTGCATGTTGGATACCAGGCTGTCTTCTCCACGCAGTGAGTTAGCGCAACCACAAACCGTAACTTACTTGGACTAGCCCACGTCTATGGTAGACAGCCGTCAACGCAGCAGACACTTGCGCAGACCATGATGGGTTATAAGGGGGAGAAGGAGGCGTGCTTGGGCCGTGGGGGGTTGAGCTTGGGGAGGTGAGGGGTGCCGGGCCGGTGAGGTTGTGGACTGGCAGAGTGGATGCGAATGCGCCTGTGCATGCGGCAAGGTGGGTGCAGGAGAGGATGTCGGATGCTGAGTTGGTCGTGTTGGAGGGGGAGACTTATTTTGGGGTGCCAGTGAAATATGCGCAGGGGATTCTGCAGGTGTTGATGGGGTTGGGGAGGCAGCGGGGGACGGAGGGCACCGGCGCCTGTATGGTTAACGTACGCGAGTGATGTCTGCTCCAGGGGCAATTCTCCGATGAGGAGATTGAGATGTATTGTTCTCGAGGGCCATTCGTGCCACGTTCACGAATGTGTATGCAATGGACGTGTCCTAGTTTAAGTAAGCATGCGATTTGTAGTATCTAAAGTGCCGCATTTGTGTATCGTCGTTATCCCAAGTCAACGCCGTTTCCGCTCCCGAGGACGGTTTCCAACGCTGAAATCCAACTGGCCATGCAAAATGGAATCTTCAACTCTTTCGTCACGACCCAAGGTCGTAGCACCCCCTATGACGACGCCTCTGTAACCGCGTTGTCGGCATCTGCAGCAGCGTCGGGCGTCTCCTTCAGCTCTCCAATGACATTGCTCAATATCTCAGGCAAAATCCGTGCCGCATCGCCCTGGAAGAACCAGTCTCTCTTGTCGAGTCCGCTCGCAGGCACGTCGTTCTTGTCCATGTTGATGATGGCAACCCGCGCGCCTTTTGCCCTCGCACGGTCGACGAATCCTGCCGCGGGATACACCTTCGCGCTTGTCCCGATGACCATGATCAGATCGATTTTGTTCTCCTTTTGTATCCACTCTTCAATGTCATCCAGCACCTTCTCGGGAAGCATCTCCCCAAACCATACTACGCCGGGGCGCAGCAGGCCTCGCTTGCACTTTGGGCATTTGGGCAGGTGTTTATAGCTCAGCTCGGGGATAGGCACGTTCTCGTCGGCAATGTCGAGCTCGCGCGACGCGAGGGCGGACGTGGTGGTGGGGTCCTCCTCTGACGTAGGAATGGCGAGTGCAGGTACAATCGGGTCGGTATAGTTGTTCTTCTCGAGGTAGTTGCAGAAGAAGTCGGAGCACTTGACGTCAAACAACGACCCATGTAGCAGCTTCAGCGACTCCTCGGGGTGGTTTGCGCGCGGGGAGAGGCCTGTTGCGCGGCCAGGTCAGCATGCATTGCGGGGCAAAGGTGGGGGTGCTGGGTCACCGTCTACGTTCTGGGAAAGCGTGAGGAAGGTCTCCTTCTTCTTCGCCAGCTCGGCGAGGGCGTAGTGCGCGGGATTTGGTTTCGCCTTGAGGGCCATGTGTCGTCGGTAGCTGTAGAACTGCCATACCAGGCCCGGGTCCGCTGAGAATGCTCCTGGGGTGGCTAACTGCGTGGCATCATGGGTCCTCCACAGTCCCCCTGCACCCCTAAACGTGGGGAGGCCCGAAGAGGCGGATAGACCTGCGCCGAGGAGGGCAAGAATGCGTGTGGACTTGTTCAGGTGGTCTTGGAACGACTCGAGGTCCTGTTGCGGCACTACGCTGGGTCGGTTAGACGAGGAAGTCATTCTGTTCAATATGCGATTGAATGATAGAGAGCCGGCACGAGGGGTGCGTGAGTGGGGTCTGGAAGCATGAACATATATGCGTGTTTGCCAGGCAGACATGAGTTGGTAAGGCAGCTGCAGCGCAACGGGGGTCCGCAGGTGGCTCGGAACACCACTCTTGCTGGTGGTCCAGTCCAGGTAGAACCACAGAGTCCATCAACTAGGGTGCTACTTATGGAATGGCAAAGAATCCGACATGGCATTGCCGTCGCGCAACGATAGCAAAGATGAGCGCGTGCCGGGCGCATGTACGATGGATCACTGATGGTCGTCTCCAGTGACGGTTACGGCGTGCCGTCGTCACTTGCTATCGATAACGACGGATCCTCTTCGCGCGCATTGGCTGGAGCTCTTCTTTCTCGCTCTTCGTCGCATGTCTGAATATGAATTGCTCTTTTCGAATACTACGGCCTGTGTTGCGGTCAAGAGGGCGATGCGCGTCTCTGAGGAGGCCGTTGAGTGTGTCGGCGGCCGAGTTGCGCTTTGGGCAGCCGTTGCATGAGACGCACCCGCACCTGCTGAAGCCTGGGGAAAGTACGACCGTGGAGCCCTTTTCTGCGCGAGCTGGGACTAACAAGCATGCAGTCACCCCTGGAATCACTGCACAAGAGTACTACGATAGACGGGCGAAGCTTGCCAAGGCACTCCCTACGGGCTCCATTGCCGTGCTCGCCGCCTCCGATGTCAAGTACCGCTCGGGCGCCGTCTTCTACAAGTTTCACCAAGACCCCGACTTCTTATACCTGACTGGCTTCAACGAACCAGACGCTCTCGCAATCATAGAAAAGATCGACGACGACGAGCACAACTTCCACCTCTATGTCCGTCCCAAAGACGCCAAACTCGAGCAATGGGAGGGGTCACGATCTGGCGTACAAGCCGCCGAAGACGTCTTTAACGCGGACACGACGGGCGACATCAACAACCTGCCCAGGATCCTGCCCGAGGTGCTGAAGCGCGCGGAGCAGGTATACACAGACCTACCGAACAGCCGGATAAACAGGAACCTGCTATCGAGATACCTGTCCGGTGCGGAGCCCTCGCGGACTGGAGGCATTGTGACTGTGTTCAGGGAGTCGGAAAAGAAAATCAAACCGCTCAGGTCATATTTGAATGAGTTGCGGGTCATCAAGAGCGAGGCCGAGCTCAAGAACATGCGAAAAGCGGGACAGCATTCCGGACGTGCCATTACAGACGCGATGCGGCAGACGTGGACTGCAGAGAAAGACCTCGATTCCTTCTTGGACTACTGGTTCAAGCAAGACGGCTGTGATGGCCCGGCGTATGTGCCCGTGGTTGCAGGCGGCATCAACGCGAACACGATTCACTACGTCACCAACGACATGCCGCTCAAGCCTGACGAGCTCGTGCTGGTGGATGCTGGCGCCGAGTACGGAGGCTACATCACAGACATCTCACGGACATGGCCTGTCAATGGAAAATTCAGTCCCGCGCAAAAAGACCTCTACCAGCTGCTCTTGAACGTTCAGAGGAGCTGCGTGTCGTTGTGCACTGTTTCATCCCAGCTCACACTGGACCGCCTCCACAGGATCGCATCACGGACGTTGGCCGATGGACTCAAGGACCTCGGCTTCGACATGTCCAACGACGCCATTGAGAAGATATTTCCGCATCACGTAGGCCACTATGTTGGCCTGGATGTGCATGATAGTCCGGGCTTGACGAGGGGAAAAGCTTTTGAGAAAGGCATGTGTGTCACAGTCGAGCCTGGCATCTACGTACCAGACGACGAGCGATGGCCAGCGTGGGCGCGGGGCATAGGCATGAGGATCGAAGATAGCGTCTGCGTGGATGCCGATTCCCCTTACATCTTGACCACGGAAGCGGTCAAGGAAATCGATGATATCGAAGCACTGAAGGGAACCGAGAGCCGGCTGCATTGATTCTCGACGCTTGTAGTTGTGGTGTACTGTACTTTAGTTGTTTCCATGTATGATAGTGCACTACTCCCACAGAGTTCCTGTATTGCGTTTTGCCGCGGCTTGCAGAAGCTCGCGAAGAGCCAAAAATCGATACTGCACTACTCTTCACAGAGGCAGAAGCTTCATCAGCCTAGTATCAACCGCTTGTGTTGCAGTGTCGCATCTTTTGAAGCAAGGCGACGTCTGCACGCTTCTGCAAGTAGGCGGAGCTTTGTCTGCCCCACCAATCACGGGCAACCCACTCCGCGTGTCTGAGCTCCGGCAACGCGGCGCTTTCACCAACACCACCCCCACGCGCGACGAGCTATGACGCGTTTGGGCGAGGCATGCTGGAGCCGCGCAGTGCGACTAGAAAGCCGGTGAACGCGCTGTCACCATGGAGGCCGATTGGGACGAGGTGAGGGCCTGCAACCCTCCCGGAGCCTTGGCCGGCTCGCCTCTCTCCAGAAACATGCAGCAGCTAACACAGCACAGCTCGCCATCGTCCAGCTGCCTCCGCACGGCGCGCACCAGCCTGCGACGCCTGTCTCCACCTTTGCCTTCGATACGGTGACCCTCCCACACCAGCGCATCCCGAGGACTATGCTTATCGTACGCGGCGCAGTTGCAAGAACTGCTGTGGACTGGGAACAACTACGTGAGCTGCCTACCCACCACCACCAAAAGCACTGGCTGATGCACCAAAGGGCCGCATTACTTCCTTCTTCGGTGCCACCCTCGAACGCTACACTTCGTACCGCGGCCATGCGTCCGCCGAAGGCACCGTCGGTGCCGTCAAGCAACTGCTCTTTACCGACAAAGGCCTGCTCTCCGTCTCCAAGCATAGTCTGCACTATGCCACTCGGCGGGGCCTCACGCAATGGCATTTGACGTATGTGCGGGGACGTGCTGCTGCAAGGGCCGGTCGTTAACATAATGTTTTTAGGAGCCCCGACTTCACTGAGCTCCGATGCATGAACTTCACCTCCAAGGGCACGAGGGAGATATTGGTGGCCGGATGTCAGGACAAGATGTTCAAGGTGGACGTGGAGAAGGGGACCATCGTCGACACTGTAAAGCCGACACTCCGGCGTGTTGGGCATCCTGCTGATACTCGCAGCTCGTCGCCGACGCTCAATACACCATCATGAAACGCGCAGGCGGGTATATATGCGCTGCCACCAACAGTGGCGGCATACATGTTTTGGACTCTGGCTCGCTCTCCGTCGTCAAGGTATTCGAGGGACACACCGGCAGCATCAGCGATATGGACGCTAAGGGCGACTTTCTTGCTACATGCGGCTGGTCACCGAGACAGCAGTTCGGCTTCATGCTCGATCCCTTCACTCATGTCTTCTCCCTCAAGACGCTCAAGCAGCTTCCTCCCATTCCGTTCCACACCGGTGCCGCTTTCGTGCGCATGCACCCGCGCATGTCGACCACGGCCATTATTGCTTCACAAGCCGGCCAGATGCAGGTCATCGACCTCATGAATCCGGACTCTGCCAACTTGCGGCAGCTCAACTTGTACGAGGGGTACCTCACAGGCTTGGAGATGGCGCCCTCGAGCGAGGCCTTCGTACTTTCCGACTCCAATGCTCATCTACATCTGTGGGGGTCGCCCTCCAAGGTCCACTTCCCAGAGTACAGTAATCCAACTGAATTCGCGGATGCAGCTGTACCGCCACCGGCCATGGATTGGTCGTTAGAAACGTAGGTAACCAATGCACGCGGCGGGGACCCAGCTGACCATAACAGACCCCTGAACACAGTCGGTATGCCGTACTACAAAGAACACCTTCTATCTGGCTGGCCAAGCCACATGCTATTCGAGGTCGGCGCACCACCACCCAAGATCGACCCGGCGATTATCAATAGCATGACACGAACAGAGGTGGGCTACTTCGCAAAGAACCCGAAAACGAAGCGGAGGTATCAAGTGGAGGATACCCGGCAATCTGATAGGGGACCCGAGTCCTTGACGGCGCCTAAGTTCTTGAGTGAAAAGGCGCGCGCTGCGCAATCGTTGGGCGAGATGGAGGCGAGGACGGTAGAGACCATGGAGACACTGACCGATATGCACCTTGACGATGTGACACGGAAGGATGTGCCAGCAATGTACGGCAACGTAGAGATCAAGTACAGCAGATTCGGTGTCGATGATTTCGACTTTGCGTCAGTAAGCCATCGCCTGACATCGAATTTCGCTAATGGCATCGACAGGTACTACAACCAAACGCCCTACTCTGGGTTAGAGACCCACATCACGAACTCGTATGCTAACCCCCTGTTGCAATTATTACGGTTTACCCCATTGATACGAAATCTGGCTTTACGCCACACTGCTTCCCCTTGTCTGTACGAATCATGTCTGCTTTGTGAGTTGGGCTTCCTCATTGATATGCTCGAGAAGGCCGCGGGTTTGAACTGCCAAGCATCGAACTTTCTCAAGACATTCAGTGGGTTGTCGAACGCAGTGTCGCTGAATCTACTGGAGGAGTTTGCTCCGAATGTCGCCCTCACAAGCATGATCCAGGCCTTCAATCGCTTCATTTTGGACAAATTCTCTGAAGAATTCCGCCAGATGCTAGGAGGTGCTGCCGGACCATCGCTCATGGACCAGGTGCTAGAAACACAGGCACGTGCGAGTATGCGATGCGCGCAATGCAGCAACGAGACCATCAGAGGTGGCAGGACCTTTGTCAATGAGCTCGTGTACCCGGCAAAGCACGTCATGAAGAACGCTCGCGGACCACGGCCTACTTTCTCCCAGATCTTGAAGAGCAGCGTGGAACGACAGGATCAGATGAAGGGGTGGTGCACAAAGTGCAACCGTTACCAGCAGATGGTACAGCGAAAGACCATTCAGTCCATACCCGGTGTGCTTATGCTTAACGCGGCCATCCAAAGCCACGAAGCGAAGCTCCTCTGGTCAATACCCAACTGGCTTCCGCAGGAAATTGGGATCATAGTAGATCAAGGCCAGTTCTACTGCTTCGAAGGCCAGGATCTGAAGCTGCACCTCCAGCGCGGGGTCTTTGACATCCTGGTGTACGAGCTCGTTGGTGTGGTGGCGGACATCAACAGCGGCGAGCACCAGAAGCCCCATCTTGTAGCGACCATCAACACCACGCCCGCCAGTCGCGAAGCCACCGACACCACAGAAGACAAGTGGCACCTCTTCAACGACTTCCTAGTCCGTCCAATCCCGAAAGAAGAAGCTCTGCGCTTCGAACCAAGCTGGAAACTACCCAGCGTTCTCACGTACCAGCTGAAAACCGCACGCGGCAAGATTGATGACGGCTGGAAAGACATCCTCGACACCTCGATCCTATACCGCTGGTGGTCCGCTAATCCAGCTCCCCCGCCCTCCGAATTCAAACTCCTCGACCCCTCCAGCGAAACCCCGAAACCATCCTTCCCTGTCGCCATCGACGCCGAATTCATCCGCCTCCAATCCGAAGAAATCGAAATGAAAGCCGACGGCACGCGCGAAACCATCCGCCCCGACCGCAAGGGCCTCGCGCGCGTCTCCGTCTGCCGCGGCGAAGGCGAGTACGCAGGCCTCCCCTTCATCGACGACTACATCGCCGTGACCGAGCCCGTCGTCGACTACCTGACGGCATGGTCCGGCATCTCGCCCGGCGACCTCAACCGCGAGACCTCGCCG
The DNA here is from genome assembly GCA_010093485.1 of Karstenula rhodostoma CBS 690.94. Lineage (NCBI taxonomy): Eukaryota > Fungi > Ascomycota > Dothideomycetes > Pleosporales > Didymosphaeriaceae > Karstenula > Karstenula rhodostoma. The sequence continues at coordinate 221,771 of MU001494.1, forward strand.
CACGCCCTCGTCTCCCTCAAACACGCGTACAAGAAACTATGGATTCTGCTGAACATGGGCTGCACCTTCATCGGGCACTCCCTCGCCAACGACTTCCGCACCATCAACATCCACGTCCCCCGCGCACAGACCATCGACACGGTAGACCTCTTCTTCAAACCGGCGCTGCACCGCAAACTCAACCTCAAGTTCCTCGCGTGGTGCGTCCTGCGCGAGGACATCCAGGGCGGCATGCACGACTCTGTCGAGGACGCCGTCACGGCGCTCAAGCTGTGGCGCAAGTACGAGGAGTTTGTCGATGCGGGTGTGCTGGAGAACATGCTGAATGATATCTACTCCACCGGGAGGGAGGTCGGGTTTCGCGCGCCCGGGGGCGCCATGGGTATGTATGGTGGGCAGGGGCATGCGAAGAAGGGGAGTGGGAGTGCGGGGGGTGGGGAGGAGGCTGGCGGTGGGGGTGGACTGACGACGCCGAAGAAGGGGGGCGCGTTTGGGAGGGTGGGGTTTAGGAGTCCGATGCGGGCGCCGGGGAGTTAGGTTTTGTATTTAGTGAGGTGGAGTGGTGCGGGGTGGGTAGGCAGGCAGGCAGGTAGGTAGGTAGGTAGGTAGGTAGGTAGGTAGGGGAATTTTATTCATAAACGAGATGGTTGGTGGTGGGTAACGTTGGTTGATGTCGGACGAGGAGGGGTATAAATTCCCTCCTTTCCCTGTCTATATACGTTTTCTCCCTACACTCACTTTGTCGTCGGGCTTGCTTGACTAAAATGGACCGCAACGCCCACTCATGGACTTGTCCTGTGCTTGAAAAATACAGGGGACACCAACATATGGGAGACTCTCTGCTTGTGTCTAAAACTCGTGTGCTGCCAAGCTATGGTGGTGGCGTGGTTTCTTGGTCCAGACTTGGAGAGTGTCTGGGTGTGTGGTGGTGAGTATCGTTGCAATGTGATGAGGGGGGAGAGGGGAGGTAGGAGGGATGGAAGGGGAGGAGGTATAAATACTACGTGTCAGGGTGATACGTTTTCTTCACACTTTATCGCCGGGCTTGCGTTGCGTGACTAAAACCTACTAAGTGCCTAGCTATAGGGTTCTCCTGTGCTCCAAAAACTTGAAGAATAAGGACACATGGGAGGCTGTCTGCCTGCCTGCGTGTGTCTAAGAGTGAGAATATTCGCTTCATGGCGGTGGCGTGGTTCCTTGGTCTTATGGTGTCTACTATTGAGAGCGTCTGGGTGTGTGATGGTGAGTATCACTGCCACAATATTGATGTTGGACGAGGAGGTGTATAAATACACCCTACTTCTCGCGTTTAATATTTCTCTTCACACTACGTTTGGAGGGGTGGTGGACTAAAAGCCAATATAATAATTATTATAGGATTGTCCTGTTCTCTAAAACTTTGATGGGTAGGGCGCATGGGAGACTGTTTGTATGTGTGTGTGTGTGTTCAAAAGGCGTGGGCTTGCAGTGATATGGCGGTGGTGTGGGCTCTTGTTCCTTACTATCAGGAGCGTGCCTGGGTGTGTACTGGTGATGAGTATCGCCGTGGCTCGTCAGTGCTGGTGCGGCTCCGTCGGTACTGGTGCGGCGGGAGCAGAGGGAGGTGTATAAATACACCCCTTTCTCTCTTTCTGCATTTTCTTCACACTATGTCGAAGAGGGGCGGCTGACTAAAATCGCGTGCAAAAGTACCCATGGGCTTTTCCTGTGCTCTAAAAATTCAAAGAACAAGCCGGCATGGGAAACTGTCCGCCTGTGTGTCTGAAAGTCTATATTCGTCCTATGTACGGCGGTGTCCTGCTCCCTGGAATCGGATTCTCGCACTATGAGCCGGAGGCAGTGATGGTGATGGTGATACGCAGTACTATATATAGTAGGAGGGAGAGGAAAAAAGGTATAAATACACCCCGCTTCTCCCCTTCTACGTTTTCTTCACATTTCGTTCACGGGGTGGTTGATTAAAAGAAAATCCCGACACGGCGCATGTGCATGTCACGTGTTCTTCAAAAAGCGATGCGAGTGCTTCTTCTTTGTCTAAAAGCTGGTATTAATCCTTGTTATGGCGGAGTCGTGGTCTCGGTCTCCTGTTCCGTTCCCTCGACATCGAAAACATCGCGCGCGTGTGTGATAGTCATTGGCACCATCGTTTGAGCTTGCTTGCTTGACTGAAAGCTGGTCGTGAATCGGTTAATGGGGGTTTTCTGCTGCTTCTAAAGATGCATTGCGCAATGTCCGAGGCTGGGGCTGGGGGTGCTTTTTGGTTGAAATGCTACTCGCGCAGCTCCTCGGTAGGGGGTTGGTTCGTTTCTCCAAAACTCAGTCATGGATCGTGTATGTGGGAGGGCTTGCGGGTGTGTGACAACCGAAGCCGCTTGGTGTTATTGGACGGGGAGAGAGGGTTGGGGTATATATACTGTTTACTTGCTGTGGAAATCTTGTTCTTTACACTACACATCGAGCTGGGCTTGCTCAACAAAAAAGTAGAGACGATCAAACCATGTGCTGTTTTGCTGTGTCTTCTGAAAACGTCAGTAAATCATTACATGTGGGGGAGTGCTTGTGTGCTTGAAAATGCAGAAAATGAGTCACTATGGGGGATTTCTCGTTTCTCCACAAGTCAATTTGGAACTGCTCATTGGGGAGTAGGCGAGTATCTAAAACAGCAGAGCTTGGTGCTCATGGGGAGGTGTGCGATGTTTTCTGAAATTTGGACTAGAGAGGCTGTACGAGGGAGTAAGCGCGGGTGTCCAAAATCCCATCGTTCAGGTATTGGTGGGAAGTGTACCTGTGTGTCCAACAATATAAAGCTCGCCCGACGAAGTGAACTCTTCACACTACTTTTAAGCCTGCTTGTGCAACTAAAATGGCAGCTCTCAGACCTAATGGGCTTGTCTTGTAGGCTCTGAAAACATCAGTGACGCCCTCCGATGGGGGGATCTTCGCGAGGTCCAAAATGCAGTTTCAGCTCCTGCTATGGAGGGAGTCTGCTCGTTAGGTTAAAATTAGTACACATCGCTACATGTGGGAGTGGGTGCAGGTGTCTTAAAACGCATAGAAGACCTTTCGATGAAGAGGAGTGACTCTTTGTCCCCAACTCCGAAACTCAGTCTACGGGGCGAATTTCTTACGAGGAATCTGAGAGGAGCGGTTGACTAAAAGCCGTCCGGGTTACGGCCCATGGGCTTGTCCTGGATTCAGAAAGACCACCAGAGTTTGCACATGGGCTTTCCCTGTGTCTTGTAAAAGGCAAAAAGATGCCAGAATATGGGATACTGTTTGTGTGGTGTAAGATTTGCCGTTTTGCTCTTACTATGGAGGGAGTCTGGCCGTGTGCTTGAGGTTTGCATGGGGAAGTAGACACAGATGTCTGAGGACAGTACCGCTCAGGGTCATGGAAGTTTCTGCGTGGTTGCTCAAAATGGATGAATTCAAGATGATGGGGGATGTCTCCCTTTCCCTCTGATATCCACCTCATCATGATCTTGGCGGTTTGGTTCGCTGTCTCTGCCTGTGCAGGGGGAGAGTGATATAAAACACCGCTCCTATTTGCCTTCGAACTCTTCTCTTTGCAAGATGGCTAAGAGTAATGGGTGACTAAAAGGTGCTTCCAGACGAAATAATGGGCTTTTCCGGTGCTCTAAAAGTACCAGATATCACAATCAATGACGGAGAATGGCCGCGCATTGTTTGAAATCCATAGCTCATATGTTCATGGCAGTCTGCCTTCGTCTCCAAAAACCGGACCCGTCTTTGTCATGGGCTGGTCCTGGGCTCTAGGATGCCATTCACCTGCCAGCACGGAGGGGTGCGCTTGTGCCACCACATGTTGGTCTGCTTTCCTCTCCAAAACTCCGATTCACCTCTATTGTGGGTGGTCTTGAGTCCCAAAATCCCTACTGTCGAGACATGGAAGAGTGTGCTTTGAGGCTCAGAATCTCGAACATTGTAGCCTTGCCATCGTAATTGGATATCGCCCAACATGGCGCTGCCGTATAGGGGGGATTATAAAAACACTCATTAGTGCTGTGGCAGCTCCCATTTTGGCGTACTGTAGGTAGTTGAAATTTTGGACACACAGGCTCACCCTTCCATTAACCCGCCTTGTTTCCACAGCAGTTTTAGGAGGAAAGGGCAGCTCCCCATCGTGCGTCTCTCATAATGCTATTCGTTCGCCCAACCATAAGACACACGCAATGATCTTACTCGTTACAGGACACACGCATGAGACCTGCTCCTGTAGTGTTTTTGGTATCAAAACCTACTCACAAGTGTCCAATATATCGTGCATCTTTCTGAACCACGCAGTCACATCCTCCATAGCGAGTACGATAATCGGATTATAGATAACAGAAGGAGCGCGCCATGGTGTTTTCTTCTTTCCTCCCAAAGTTACTCAACCCGCCCCACATGGGAGTCTCCTCCCTCCTGTTTCCAAACCAGGAGTCTGATTATTGTTGTTGTGGATATACAATCTTTCTTAGCACCGATAGAAGAATACAGCCAGCGAGTTGGAGCTGTCAGCCTTGTTCAGCACGCTTTTTTCGGGTGGACATGACCAAAAGATCTCGCAGCCAGCGCCATGTGCTCCTCCTGCATTCTCCAAAATCAAGTAGATTTCAAGTGACGAATAAGTCTACTTGCTTTATTATAACTGCACCAAGGTTATAATACGAGAGACTCCTCGTTCCTTTAAAATTTATTTACTCGGAAATATGATGGTGCGATTTGCGCGTGTGTCCAAAACCCTATGAGCTATAAGGCATGCTAGAGATTTGTTCGTTAAAGCTCAACGCGAAAACCATGCATTGAATCGTCCCTTTTTAGGGTTCGAAAAGCTGGCATACCATTATGGAATGGTGGACTCCTCGTTATTGTGGAAAGCGTCCACTGAAACGGTATGGGATTCTCCTCCCTTTATCCCAAGAAAATTCGTCATGTAGATGCTTAGCTCTATGTCTTCCAGGGAAAGTATCACGAAAATAACGAGCGGAATAAATGTCACTCATTAGGGTGGCGTGTGTTCATGCCTATCCTTCAACCATGCCTGACTAAAACCTCAATACCTACATGCTTATGGACGCGTTCTGAGTCTGTTGAGATTAACATATTGAGTTTTGATGGAGGACTGCTTGCGGGGCTTAAATTCTCTACACTTACTGCTATGGAAGATGGTGCTCCTGTATCCGACAATATTTTCTGCCGCACATATAGCAACGTTTCTGTGGTCCATAAAATGGTAGCGATTGGAACGATATGCACTGCGCGCTGTTTTAATCTTTATATAGCCTTTGCTATGCTGGTATGTATAAATATTTGTCCAAAAGTTTTTGCAGCATGCCGCATCGAGGTACTGTTTTTGCTCGACTAAAAGAGAGAAGGAAGGAGACATGGGAGCGTCTGTAGTCTACAATTTTTCGACTAGGAGTTTCTTGGAAGCCTTTTTCCTGTTCTGTCCTACAAACACTAATCAGTGACCCGCACAGAAGAGTGTTCTTGGTCATTCCGCAAACACCGGCAGTTGGATATGAACCCATCGATGGGCCTGTCCTGTGCTCCAAAAGCATACGACGTGGATGGAATAGGCTGGGGGATTGGGATAATGCGTTTCGCTAGAAGAGATCGAATATCTCTATCATGGTGTACGCTATGCCAGGGGAAGAGCATGTTAGAATATAGGATTGTGGCGTCGATCGTGATACGCGAGAGACTATAGCACCTCCCTCTATTTATATACTATGTCTATAACTTATCTTACTCTATTAGCCCTTAAATTTATCCTATTCTATAGTATTTAAGTAGTATTAAGATAGTTAAAGTAATAATAATTCTAGAGCTATAGTTATATATAACTTACCTTACTAATTACTTTAATACTCCCTTCTCTTCGCGCGCCTTCCTATTGTCTTCCACAACTCTAGGATCCCCACATGGTATACGCTAAGTGTCTAAATACATAACTGGTGAACAAGTATAGAGTCCTGTGCTTGGACGAAACCTGACTGCGCATAGGATGATATTTCTGGCGTTTGCAAACGAACGCGTAAGTCTCTTGGTGAGACGCCGCTTGTTGTAGCAAAGCAGATGGATGTGCAAACCATGGGATGGTGTGCCTGTGGGTTTTAAAGTGTGCAAGATTTGCAATGATGCGGTGTCCCGCGCTCGAGGAAAAATAGGAATTAGGGAGTGTATAGAGCTGCTCCTCACTCCAAAAGACGCGAATCCAGCCCATGAGAAGGTTGTGTTTGGGCCGAGACGTGTGGAAATATCTAATTGATGCGGACGTTTGTAATCTATAGAGTAGGACATATGTATGGGAAATTTTATTGAAGTTTGATGGCGTTGTGCTTGTTTGCTTCGAATATAAGACTTCCTGGGATCATGCTGATTTCATGTGCTTCAAAAACGTCTCCGAAGAGTTGATGTGGCTGAGTGCGCGTTGCACCGAGAATCGAATGTTCACAAACGTGGTGGCGTGCGCCGGTGTCTGAGATCTGAGACTGAATAAGGCTGTGGGGATATCTCGTGCTTTCAATGTGTCATTACATGTATGATGGAGAGTCAATGGTAGCTCTAAGCTTCGGTATCGGTGCACGTATTTCTCCTCAAATCACATACCTGTAGCTTACTCCCTCCCATGGAATCTGAGCCTAGCTCGACTAAAAGGTTTCGTGTGACATACCATGGCCCAGCGAGGCGTGTCTTGAAATCACAGCTTTCCCTAAATATAGGAAGGATATTGCTCGGTGTCTAAAAGTATCACTCAACTTTGGACAACTATGAGGCCGTATGGAGTCCTACCGTGCGTCAAGGATCCGAACACCAGATATTTGATAGATGAGTGTTCTTGCCGGCCAAAAGAACCACGGGGCTACCACATGGGTAGAAGTGCGCTGGGAAATTCTCTTCTGTCGACAAAGAACATAAATACTGGCCCTTTGGCCCTAAATTTCTTTCTCCACAGTTTCCCTGGTATCGAAAAAACGTTGGGCATACAGGAATCCATGAGATCTTTTTTAAGCGCCTAGAACACATAGGCATGTGTTTCATGGAAGTTTGCTTGCGACCTTGGATTCCTACATCTACCACATGGGTGGGGGTGCACTCGAAGATTACCCTGGTGATGCAAATCATCATCACAACGTGAACGTCCTGGTCTTCTCTTCTCCAGTAACCCGTAAAGGCATGCATTACCTTTTCCTGTCCCGTTTCCTCTACATATTGACCTCGCCACTCCCAAAAAACGAAAATAACAGATATCGCTCGCGCATGTGGTCCGTTCAAAATTCCTCTGGCTCCAGTGAATAGTGGGACTGCTCCGCGAACCTGCAAAAGTAAGAAGACCCATTATGGGTAATCTTTCCATCGCTTGGCCGTTCTCACTAGCCGATATGCGTGCTGGGCGGCCATCTATCCATATCATGATTATCGCCACCTTTATTAGCCGCTGCGCACACAAAGAAAGAGCTTATAAACCACCGCCTTCCCGCCCTGGTGATTCTTCACACCGACTCCAAAGCTTCACTAAAAAAGGGAGAAAAGGTGGATGATGGTCTTTCTTGGCTTGTCCAAAGGTCCTTGATCTCCGACCCATGAGTGGGCTCTCTGTGTCTCTAAAAGGAGCGAAGTAAGATGCTTTTGAGCATCTAGAGCCGACCTGGCCAGATCGCGCTGTACGGAGAAGAGTTGCGGTATCGCGATGCCCACCATCATCATCATCATCATCATCATCATCACTGTTTTTGAAGGATGTGCTGAAAGGGATTAGAACTATAGAACCTGTTTCCGCCTCTCCTATTCTGTCCACTACAGTTTCCAGTGCGCTTGACTAAAAGATGGGTGCAATCATATTATGGGCTTCCTTGGAAGCCCTGGAGTTTAAAACATCTAACTACTCAGAAAAATGTGCGTGCGTCTAACGCTTGCCAATATATCCTCTATGTACTGCTTATTGTCATCATCATCATCATTATCGACATCGTTAGTCTCCCTGCTGGAAGGATCAAGTATCTATAAGTACCACTCGCACCTGCGTTTCGCTATTCCCCACAGTACATTTTCCAGCGTGTTTGGATAAAAACCGTATCTTTCTTGTACCATGTCTTCCTAAACTCCAAAAGCAAAAACACATGTGCGGAGCTGTGCTGTGGCTCCAAAACCCGACCAATCTCAAGTCATGGAAGGTTGACCTTCATCACTACCATCATCAATCTGCATAACAGAACGAGTCAAAAGCTATAAAAACCCCTCCTACCAGACCTATACTGCCCTTTCCACTGCACTTGTGAATTTGCTCGACTAAAACAGAACGAAAGCTTTCTGTATATGCCTCCCAGGGTTTTTACAAAGATATTCAACCCAATCAATTCTCATGGGTGGAGCTGTGCTGTGTGTCTGAAATCGCGAGCTGCGAGTTCCCATGGAAGGGGGTACCAACAATATCATGATGAAGCTCATCACCGTCATCATCCTGCTGCTCAAAGTTCAAGCAGGCTATGATACTCCTCCTACCAGACCTATACTGCTCTTCACACCACCCTCGAGTTGCTCGACTAAATGTACAAACACTACAAGTGATGTGTGTCTGAGTGGTTAAAAGAGTTAATCGCATCTACGAATGGGGAGATCTGTGCTGTACATCTAAAATTCCTACCCATACTGGTATGTACAAGCATCATCATCATCACCACCACCATCCCCCCACCCAGCCCATACCCTAAACCATACATAAGGTATAAATTCCCTATCATTTATACTCCTCCACCATCCACACCGCCCTCGGGTTGGTTGCTCGACTAAAAGAAAACAACAATGGAACACATGTCCCTCCCTCCCTGGGTGTCTAAGAACAGCGAAGCATTCATCCCATGAGTGGATCCGTCCCGCAGATCCTAAACCAATCGTAATCGCTCTCCAAGGCTGGACGAATGTATAAAATAGTGATGGTTGTTATTATCACCACCCTCCCCCCTCCCAACCCACACCCCAAATCGAACACAAAGTATAAATACCGCCTCCTCACCCACGCCTGTTATGTTCTTCACACTACCTTTCAAGTTACTCAACTAAAAGATCAAGAAGCTGAATTCCATGTGCCTCCCTCCCTGGGTGTCTAAAAACAGACCCAGCTAAGTTACATGGGTGGACTTGGGTCGTGCGTCTAAAACCATCCTGCCAAGCATAATAGCAGGATTCGGGTCGTGCGTCTAAAACCGGCACTCACCTGAAATCATGTGCCTCCCGTCCTGGGTGTCTAAAATGATTGGATACCAAGCAATATGGCTGGAGTCGGATTGCGCGTCTAAAACGAGATTAGGGTTAGGGTTAGGGGGGTTTTTGTTTGTTGTGTACGAATCCGCACTTTCTAGCCAAATGGGATCTGTGGGAGGTTTGGCGGTGCGGGTTTGGGGATGGATTAATCAGTGTGCTTGTCATCGAAATATACTCGAGTGTTTTCCAGGACGATACATGCGTCTCCCGCACCGTCTATATCTAAACTAAATCCATCACCCCAGGAACCCCAGTCCTGCATATTCTAACCTACCATCACCTCTACATCTTCCACCCCCTCGCCACCCCATCAATGCTTCCCCCCCACCTTCCCCGCCCCCCGAAACACCACCCCCACAACCCCCAACGCACACACCCCCATCCCAAAATCAAACCACGCCACACTCCGAATTCCCCTCTTCAACGCCCCATCCCAAACCCCCATCCCCCCGACCCCACCCCCAATCTCATCCACATCCACGCCCCGCGCCCGCGCCATAACCCCCGTCTGCAACGCCGTCGCAACCGCCAGCCCAAACGCCCGGCCAAACTGCCCCACCATATTCACCAGCCCGCCGCCTAGCGCTTGGTCCTCGGCCGGCAGCGACTTCGCCACGAAGAGCGTGAGCGTCGGGAATAGCGTGTCTGCGCCGCAGACGGAGAGGACCATCGCCGGGAAGCCGTACGCCCAGTAGGTGGTGTGGGGGGAGAGGGGGAGCGCGAAGAGGAGCGAGGCGAGCGCGACGCACGAGGTGCCGAAGGCGAGGATGAAGTCGCCGCGGACGCGGGAGAGGAGTTGGGAGGTTACGATCGCTACGAGGACTGGTTTTAAGCATTAGCGTCGAGCGCAGCTAGATATGGAAACGGGGAGGCTTACTGCCGGTCACGCCCATGGGGACGAAGCGCAGGGTCGTCTGGATGATGGAGAGGCCCTGGTAGTCCTGGAACCAGTACGTCGCGTAGATGAGGAAGTTGTTGAAAGACGTGAAGAACAGGAGCATGATGATGTTTGCGGCGGCGAAGCGGGTGTTTTTGAAAATGGACATCTTCATCAGCGGTCTGCGGTCCGTCCTTGTTTCGAGATGGTGCTGCCAGAAGCCGAAGGCGATGAGGAGGAGCATGGATACCCCGATGAGCGTGCCGACCCACGGCGTGTCCCAGCCTACCACGTTGCCCTCGGAGAGAGCGAAAAGCAGGATGATCAGGCCGACGGTGACTATTGTCCCGCCGATCCAGTCGACCATGTTGGTGAGCTTGGGTTCGCGCTGCACGGGTGGTGGCGGGATGACGAAGATGGCGGTGACGGTGACCATGGCGGTGAGGATGCCAAAGATCCAGAAGACCCATTTCCATTCTAGGTACTGTCCCAGTACACCGCCGAAGATGTTGCCGAAGACACCCCCAAGCGGTGCACCGCCTCCATAGCACGAGAAGGCGTAGTTTTTCGCTTTTCCAGGCGGAAACGTCGTCCCCAGGATACCTATTGCTGTGGGCACCATGGCCGCGGCGCCGAGGCCCTGGAGGCCCCGGAAGATATCGAAGCCGATTTCATTGGGGATGAAGGGCACGAGGATGGACGTTATCGTAACCCATATGCAACCCCATACGAAGATGATTTTCTTACCATACACGTCTGCGAGGCGTCCCCAGAGCAACTGAGTCTTGTTAGAACACCATCTATAGCCTTGAAGCTGGATGCAGTGACCTCACCAGAAAACAACTAAAAGTCAGATTATACGCCGACACAATCCACTGCTGCCTTGAATCGGGGATGTTGAGCGCCTTGCTGATAGTTGGCAGAATGATAACTGAGCTCTGCACGCCCAAAGTCTGTCCCACGTCAGCATCCCACCCCCCACCCTCCTCACTCCATACGAACATTCAAGAATGATGCAGCCGTCACCGTAATAACAAGCGCAATCGCCCTCGCCTTTGAAAATGGCAACCCCGGCTTCACCTCCTCTTGCGCTATTACCCCCTCGTCTTTTTGGTCCAGCACACTGGGCGGCTGCTGTGCTTGCACTATCTCCGCCTCCCGTTCTATCGCCGACGGATGGCTGTCCTTTGTCTCCACGGCGGAGGCATCGTGAGATGCCATTGCAATACCGCCGACCTGGATCGCAGCCAAGAGCGAGCAGGTCTCCGGGTGACGGGGTGGCGGGGCGCGCATTTTAACCTGGGGATGGGCGCAGGATCTAGCTCCATCCGTGGATTGCATCTTATGGCGTGTGGGGCCGAATATCGCCGCTTCGGTTCGCGAGACGGCAGAACAACTAGTACATCACGGTTGGTCAGCAAAAGCGGATATAAGATACAGTTGCAGATGCGCTGGTTGACCGATGCTTGTACGCTTCGCATTTGGGTAGTAGGAGAATGCTTGTACGAGGCTAGCGGATGTGAACATCGGCAGGTAGATCTAGCGTCATTCCGAGGCGCCGGAAAGATATTATCGTGCTACCCAATTCAAAGAAACATGTTGCAATCGCCCACTGAGACGCAAGGACGTCTAATTTAAAACAGGACTGCAGCACTAAGCGAGAAGAAGAGAGAAACAGCCGAGGTGGCCTGGTCCCGTCAGGATGGGCGCAGGCGTCAAAGATGAAATCCAAAATTATCCATCGACAACCTCATATGACAACATACTTGGTTGGATATTTCAACCACCGGCCGACAGCCATACAGCATCCGCCCAGGAGCATGACCACCCCTGATACCGTCAATGCAACCGAGCCACTACCCAGATCCTGTATCATCAATCCTGCAACGCTGACACCACCAAAAACAACGATCCCCAATCCGAATGGGAAAAGCCTCGTCTTCGTCCAATACTTGCAAAGCAGGTCGAAAACCTTCATATGCAGCGCGAGGAGAGGACCTAGACATAAACCGTACAGAACGCTGATGATGCCCCAGACCCAAAAGTTGGCCACCCAGGCGGCAATGATCAGTAGAGATCCTGCAAGAATGGCCGCTGCGGTGAAGGTATTGACGACTCCCAGTCCACGGCGTGGCCATGGGCGGGCGAAGAACGCTGCAGTGAGGGCCCCAGCCCCAAATGTGCCCAGCAGCCAGTAGGCAGCGAAGTCAGGATATTCGTACAGCGGTCGGCTGGATAGGAGGAGCGGAAAGAAGATCGGCCATACGACCACGTGGGCAAAGACGAGGAGAAGGCCAATAAGGAGGAAGCAATCATCAATGATGTCGAGCGAGGTGTTCCTCTGCATACCGAATTTGCCGGGCAATGACTGCGTCGCCCGTGTGGACTTCCTATGCATCAGTCTCGGAATCTGACGGTCGCGTTTTGGGGTATCGCCATCGGTGCTCTCTTGCTCTCGGGCCGGGAACAAGCCCCCAAGAGTGGGCACAAGTGTGAACAACACGACGTAGAAGTTAGCCCAAGCCAATCCCTTGTAGTTGTCCATGCGAAGAAAGGTCCATGCCACGAGTGAATGCACGAGAGCGCCCAAAAGGCCCGCAGCACCACCTTGCATTGAAACCTCTGCCGCGTTGTCGTTGTAGTGTGACGCAAGGCATCGCAGGGTCATGCTCCGTAGGAAGCCTAGGCAAAAGCCGGTAAGCGCGCGCATAACCAGTGAAAGGCCCCATGGCTTTGCATCTCGCGCTATGATTCCATGACACAGCACGAGTACAAGGCTGACTGCCATGTAGGTCCATCGCCAATGCTTCCACCTATAGGCACGCCATGCCAGGTCCTCCAACGCAAATATCCCAAGCCATTGTATACCAACAATCAAAGAAATTTGACTGAGCCGTGTCTCGAGGAACAGTGAGTTGTGGTAGTACTCGAGGGTCAACCCAGCCGACAAAGGAATTCCAAAGGTATGGAACGTAACGACGGCGTGTGTGTAGTACGCAAGAACTCGGCGCGTTCTATCCTTGTTGGGTTGCTCATCTCCAGCAGTTGCCGTGCCTCTTCGCCTCCTGTTGAGTTCTGTGGAAGTCCTTGAACGCCCTACTTGAGAGTTTGAGCTGGAGAAGCCTGCAGCGGTTCGGATATGATTTCTCCGGGAGCCGTAAGAGCCTGAGCTGGGCATGCTAGACGTGGTGTTCACCGCCTCAGGACAGTGGATTGTTGGAATATCAGGCGCGGGCAAGAGCGAAAATGTTGTATTGCAGCGAGGAGGAAGGTCGGCGCGGGCATTTTCCAGAAGCAGGTCATCGGATACATCTGTGTTAGCTTATGATTGCGTTGGTGGTGTAAACAGCTTGGAGGAGAACGCCATTCAATGGGCCGACGTGAAGAGTCTGCCTGGGTGATCAGTCGGTTACTTGGCAGGCTACGCCGCGTACGATGGACGCATGCCGTCCTACAAACGATTTTTTTGAAATGCGAGATGCTGGGGCGCACGCTGTGTCGCTTCGTGAAGAGTTCGTTTAAGGCGAGATCCCACGTCGGTATGGGAAGCTGCGATGGTGCGCGACACTGTAAGCGCCTAAAAGTACAAGCAAAGAGATGAACGAGATTCTATCTGGGTCACAGAAAGACCAGCGAAGGCGTGCATGCGGAGGTGGGAGAAGTGGTGGTCTGCGTTGGGAAGCTGCACTCACGCAACTAGGGCAGGACCCTACGACCCTGGGAAGGCGCGACGCACTCGCATGGGAACATATCCAGTCCGCAACAGACCACGGGGTCATGCTGAAATTTTAGGAAAAGAATAAGAGAAATTAATACGACGAGCCTGATCATCCTTGGCTGAGCCTAGCCTTCCCTGATACCATCCGTCAAAGGAAATCGTGCCGCCCTGAACGCCGGTACATTTCGAGGGGTAACATGAGCCAAGTACCAAATGCCAATACTAACACACCCAGCCCGCACCCGCACCCGCACTCTTAGAAAATGCTGTTCACAATGTTGCTTCCAATCGTCGCACCTGCAAAAAACTTAGAATATACCGTTCACAATCTTGCTTCCGATTGTCGCACCTGCTCCGAAGACGGCCGCGTTGCCCAGCTTCTTGCCAAACTTCTTGCCGCCCTGCTCGAACTTGCTGGGCTCCTGGGGCGTGCCCTGCTGAGCGACGGCGCCATTCGAGCCGTTGGACACATCCAGCGGCATGTTGCCGTAGTTGCTCGGCTGCACGGCAGCGGGCACAACGGCTTTCTCTTCGCGGTGCACGTAGCTGGCGGGGAAGATGCCCTCCTGGCCAGTGCGCTCGTTGCGCCCTTTCCACCACTCGTTGTTCATGTACTCTGTGACGACAATCTTGTCGTTGGGCATGAGGGCAAGATCGCCGGCGTCTTGGGCGTTGTACTGGTACATGGCCGTCGCATGGCAGAGAGCGGGCGGGCCAAGGGGAGCGGCGGGCGGGGTGGGATATGCGGGTGGAGGCGGGTTCGCGGCGTTGTTGGAGTAGTAGCCGACGCCGTTGGTGCTCTTCTTCTCGGGCTCGGGCGTGTTGACGGAGAGAGAGGACAGCTGCTGAGCAGGAGCAGCGGGTGTGGCGCGCGCAGCGTTGGCGCTTGCGGGGAGCTGGTTGATCATGGTGTCGTACTGCGACTGGCTGATGACATTCGAGTCGACGAGGAATTCGAGCTCCTGCCGTGCTGATTAGTGCGCGCGCGCTCGTTGCTTCGGCGGGCCTCTTACCGTCTTGATCGCCCGCAGCGACCGGTTGATCATGGCGTTGTTGAACCCGTCGGCCATGTTTGTTGTTGAGCCTTGCAGGATTATGGCAGCAGGTGCAAAGAAGGGTATATGCGCGCGAAAACTACAACACGGCCAGGGTGGGAGCCGGTGAACGCGAGCGGTTGTTTGTGCGGGGATAGCGAGCGGCGCGGTTGGGTTGTCGGAGGACAGCTCGAGGTGATCCTTCGCTGTTGCGGACTTTCTTTGGTAGAGCAGGGGCTCAGCTGCTAGGCCGCTTCTTTCGTTGGGGCTGTGCTACGCCCCTTGCACCCGACCCGACACCTGCGCGCCGTGTTCCCGTCCGACGCCCAACACCAACGCCAATCGTGCCATCGTCAAACATATCGCTTCATTTAGTCTTCGACACCATCTCTACCTGCACTCCTTCTAATTCCATGCGTGGGTGCCCCGTATCTTTCCTGGTGCTTCGTGGCCGGACCCAATCAAACAGCATGGAACACGCCCGTCTAAGCACAAAGATGTTACCCACGACACTCCAGTGTGGGAGAAATAGCTTCCGAGATGCCTATTTCGGTAACGTTTAAATCTGTAGTGACATTGCCAGGTGAAGTGCCGCAGCGCGTCTCTTACTTCCACACAGCACCACTCAATGCCCCCCCTCCCGCACCTGCTTCGTCATAAACCCAAAAACCTCCTGTCTCCTGTTCTCAAACTTGTCAAACGCCCCCTCGGAAAATCCCACCGGAATCTGCTCCTCCCCTTTAACCAGCCTCGCCCACGACTTCTCGGTAAACTCGTCCAGCGGCATCCCGAACTGCCGCCCATTCTTGATATCTGGCTGGTGCTTCTCGTCATGCAATTCCGTCTGCACCGCCGGTGGGAAGATCTCCACCACCTTAATCTGCCCGGGGCCGTCCTTGAGCTGCTCGCGAAGCGACAGCACGAAGTGGTGCAGTGCGGCCTTGGTGGCCGAGTAGTTGGGCCGCGTCATCAGGGGGACGAGGGCAAGGCCGGAGGACATGAAGGCTAGCGCCGTCTCTTTGTCTTGCTTTTGCAGGAAGGGCAGGAACGCTTTGGTCAGGTGGACGTAGGAGACGTAGTTGGTGGTGAACTCGAGCTCGAGCACGGACAAGTCGACTGTTTCGGGCTTCGCGAAGTTGAAGCCGCGCTGGATGCCAGAGTTGATGATCACGCAGTCTAGTTCCGGGTGCTGCTTTGTCACGTCATCTGCGAATTTCGGGATGGATGAGAGGTCGGTGATGTCGAAGACGATGGGGAACGCTTTGTCGCTGCCGTGCTTGGAGACAAATTCGTCGAGGTTTTCCTTTCTCCTCCCGACAATGATGGCTTGTTTCCCATCCTGAATGACTTTCTCGGCGTAGGCGAGGCCGATGCCAGAGGTGGCGCCGATGATGAGGACTTTGTTGTACTTAAGGGACATTTTGAAATCTCGAGGGAATTCTTGAGGTGTTGTTCTGTGGGCGAAGATGTCCGCATCTTTATACGCGTAACCTCCCCTCTAACACTATTTTGTCATCTCATACCAGGTCATGAAGCACCTCCGGCGTTGAAAGCATCGACAGCTCCGGTGGTGATTCCGATGTGGAATTTACAATGACGTATACGGTTTAGACCCCGGCAATTACGTTCGGACTTAAGCAGCGGACAATCTAGGAAGTGGAGCAAATGGCAGAACGTTACTACACTTGTGCGCTCCAGTATTAAGACTGCGGACTGGTACGATCAGCAGCGCATACCCAGTAAAGTACGATGTCCAGATGCGGTTTGGGCTGTAAGACTGCGGGGCTGACATCCAGCTGTTAAACTCAATTCCACGTGCCTCCTCCCTGGCAATGAACGGCACCAACGGCGTCAACCACGGCAGCCCCCAGTCGTTGGCCCAGCGAACGTGTGCGCAATGCAAGTCGAGCAAGAAGAAATGCGACAAGGTGCTCCCGAAGTGCGGTCGCTGCGTGCGGTAGGCACCACCGTGTTCAAGCCCGCATCCCTACTAACAACCGCTGATAGGCTCGCCATAGGCTGCTTGTATCCTGATCTTGAGAAATTGACTGATTCTGAACCTGGAAACGAAGGCAACGATAGCCGATTTGAAGAGGTGTTCGAACGGCTAAGGAGAATCGAAGCCCAGGTGTTTTCACCCCAACCCGCCGCACATGATGGCACCGAACCACAAAGATCGCTCGTTGAGCTTGCGAGATCTCACGGCATCGAAAGCCCCAACCCGATCAATTGGACGCTCGAACCCGGAACGCTCAAACCACAGTACATGTCCTTGATATTGTGGCAGAGCATACTAGCCACGCTAGACGAGCACAAGGCCACCATCCATGGCGTAACGCGGGTCTACCTCTCGCAAACCGAGCAATGGCTTCCTATGATATCCAGCATTAAGTTCGAAAAGGAACTCGCTTTATTCCCGCAACTGATATCGTCCGACAGTTTTGTGCTTCTGGCCCTGGCAATACATCTGGTTACTTCGCCACCAGTTGATCACCCTCCTGCTGCTTCGCTTGCCGAGTCCCCCTGGTATCGGAAGTGCAAATATCTTTTCCAATACTATGTGGGTTTCAAGCAGCCGAACATCGAGCTGGTGCAGGCCGGGATGCTGATCGCGCTGTTTGAGTTCAACCAAGACATCGAGGATCGAGCGTTGACAACCTTGGGGATTTGTTGTCGGCTAGCATACTTACTTGAATTTGATGAAGTAATGATGAAACACTCATCGCAAGACTTGGGGAAGCTGAGCGCGGACGATGAAGAGGTCAGTCATGTATCTTTTGCAGATGCCGGAACTCTCGCTCACCACGTATCGTGCACAGATCATACTAACATGGATGGGTCTTACCCGACTTGAAAGGTAAACCCCACAGCCGATCTACCTCCAGTCCTTTGCTGAACCTCATAAGATATTTCAACATGCCCCCAACGGTTGTACCAAAAGCCCAATGCATGCCTCTCCACTTTGACAGCAACCCATCCTCCGAGTCTGTCAGCCCATACGAAGGGCCAGGTCTGTCTAATTTCTCTACCATTACCATCGGAAAACTCGCGCCGTGCGTATACGAATACGACGCCGCACAGCGCAACGGCCGGGTGCAAAAGTTCCTTCGCGACCATCGCTACGCACCGATGTCGCCGGAATTCACCGAAAGGATACGCGTGATATTACAAGATCTTGAGGAGTATTTAGCCATGAGGAGAGCACAGATGAGAGTAGACGGCTCATGGTCGGGGATACACGTTGTGCTGGGGTAACAGCATTCCTCTCCAACATCCCATGCTCTGCTAAACTTCGCCAGCGCCGCCATACACATCCAATGGTTCTTCGTCGCTGGGCAAGGCAGCCTTGACCCTGCCACCATGCGCTCCCTCCACTCCTACATCGATCAACTTCGAGAGGTCATATATCGCTGCCGCTCGTTCTTTGGGTTCGAAGAGGGCTACCTGGATGGGATTCAACCGACCTGGTGTAGCCTGCCGTATGTGGCGATTCGGTCGTATAGGTTGATCGAGGAAGCAGATACAAAAGGAGAGCTGCCGCCCATCGACATGACGCTTTTTGTGGAGGTGCTGCAGACGATGGCGCTGAAGTATAAGATTGCTGGTACGTATGCACAGTGTTGCTGGAGGGTGTGATGCTGACACGGCGACAGAAAGGAGCTTAGCGCTCTTGGAGCTGCCAGTGGCCATGTCGACGTAATACCGGTCTTTGAGGCCACCGCCTTGCGCTCAGCATACTTGTAGGCAAAGCAAACGATTTCGGACTGAACTACTGTATTACCACATCACTACCTCAAACGCTTTGTGCAGGTCTAAAATGCAAACCCTAATAATTCACGACTGTGAAGTCCGCCACATCCACATCCCCTTCAACTTCAATTCAGCATGTGCACCACCACCTCCCAGCCCTGCACCATCTGCGACCGCACCATCTCCTGTCCACTCACACTGTGCGCGGCTGCTGAGACGATGGCTGGGGGAGGGATGATGGCTTTAGATGCTGGAAGACGGATGGACATTTTCGTCAATGCTGATGTTCTTGCTGGCCGGGATGAGAGTTAACGGGTACCGGCGAAACACGTGATACCGGAAGACGCTGGAGGGCGGATGGACATTTTCGCACGGACCAGCTGCCTGGCTCTTTCGGGGTGAATGTTGCTGTTCTTGCCGCCCGAGCTGAAAGTCCATCAGTCCACGGGTACGGGTAAGTCACGTGACTCCGGAAGATGCTGGTGGACTGACCGGATAGTCGATAGTGTCTAATATCTGTTCCAACCAATCTCAACCTCACACGACTACCGCCAGACAATCTTGCAGGTTTATTTTTGGAACGGCGACGATCAGACTCAGACGTGCGTTTCTCGCCCGCAATACCCGCGGGCATGGATGACGCCTGCTCCCCTGACGCCTGCTCCCCTGACGCCTGCTCCCCTGACGCCGTGCCCGTTCAGCTCCACGCTAGGGCCTTCTCCCGCCCACTTCTCCCGCTAGCAAAGCCTGACCTCAACCACGCGTACATCCGATCTTCGAATCAAAACGCCTGCGCCACCCCGGATGTCCATTCTAGATGCCGTGTCTCCCCAGCGCAAACCCACAAATGACGAACGTCGGGCCCCTGGCGGCTCATTCGTCGGCACAGACGGTTTTTCCAATTCCGCATAAGAAGGTGGTGCTCGCTGTTTACCCTTGATTTCTGCTCAGTCTGTCGCTTCTCCATTCTTTAGACCAGCATGCAGTTTTTCACAGCCGCATTGGCTACCGCAGCCACCTTCGCAGTCGCAGAGGCCGGCTACAAGGGTTTCAACTCTGGCAGCACCTTCAGCACCGGCGCAAACAAGCAGCAGGTCGACTTCGCCTATGAGATGAAGGCCGCCCAGCAGCTCCCCGGCACCAACGGTGCCTGGACGAGCATGCGGTTATACACCATGATCCAGGGCGGGACCAAGGACTCTCCCATCTCCGCCATCCCGGCCGCGATCGAGACAAAGTCGACCCTCCTCCTCGGCCTCTGGGCATCCGAGACACCCGACGTCTTCCAGAACGAGCTCAACGCTTTGAAGAAGGCAATCTCCCAGTACGGCAAGGCCTTCACCGACCTCGTCACCGGCATCTCTGTCGGCAGCGAGGACCTCTACCGCAAGTCCACCGGAGAAGTCGGCGCTACGCCCGCGCAGATCGTCGATTACATCTCAAAGACCCGCGCCGTCATCAAGGGCACGTCCCTCCAGGGCAAGCCCGTCGGCCACGTCGACACCTGGGACGCCTTCGTCAACGGCGGCAACCGCGCCGTCATCGCCGCCGCCGACTTCCTCGGCATGGACGCCTACCCGTACTACCAGGCCTCGACCGTCGGTGGAAACGGCATCGGCAACGCGAACGCCACCTTCTGGAAGGCGTACACCGACACCGTCGCCGTCGCCCAGCGCAAGCCGGTTTGGATCACTGAGACCGGCTGGCCTATCGTCGGCGACACCATCGGCCAGGCGGTGCCCGGCGCCAAGGACGCCCGCACCTTCTGGCAGGAGACCGTCTGCCATGCTTTGGCCACCGGCGTCAACATGTACTACTTCCAGCTGCAGACCTCGCAGGGCAAGGCCGTCAACCCGGACTGGGGCATCAAGGGTGCCGGCGATCTCCTCAACATCCCCGTGCGCTACGACGTGTCGTGCTAGGGTCTTCTTGTATAGATAGCTACACTTTCCGCAGGACATGCACATAAACCATAATCTAGGGACGTTGGAGTAGATTAGATGTACCAACAAATAATAGATAACGAATTCTAATACTTGTTACCCGCATCCTGCTCAATACAACTGACTAAAGAAACATCACATCCACCGCACTAGGCCTCCACCGTCCTCTCCTCCCACCCCTTCGACTCCCCTCAGCCTCGGGCGACACCTCCCTTCCCGACCCCCGCGGCCCCCTCCGCCTCCCCAACGTGCTCTCTACATCCCAAGGACTCACCCCAACCTCGCGCCTCCCCGCCCTTCGCGGAGGCGGAGGCACCTCACCCACTCCCAGCGGCGGCATCTCCGCCCTCACCACATCCTCATCCACATCCTCATCCTCATCCAACCGCACCCTCCCCACCGCACCACCCCGCCGTCTCGACCCCAACCGCCCCATACGCGCCAACACCATAGCATCAACCATCTCCGCCCTCCCCACCATTCCATCGCCATCACGCCGACGTGCCGGCGCTCCAAAAAGGACAGCCCGACACGCCGGACACGTGTTCTGCCTGTCGAGCCACCGCGAGAGACAGGCTGCGTGGTAGGCGTGGGTGCAGGCGCGGATGCGGATGGCGGGGGGCCGGGGGTCGAGGGGGTCGAGGCAGATGGGGCAGAGGGGCGTGGGAGGTGGGGTGGCTGCGTCTGGTGGGGTGGGGTTTTGGGTGGTGAAGAGAGGGCCCGAGGTGGGCGGGGGAGATGGGCGTGGTGCGGCGTAGGGCTCGAGGCCGGTGGCGAGGAAGGTGGATCTGGGGGTGTAGGGGGGCATGGTTTGTGGGTTGCTTTGCTTTGGGTGGTTGGAGAGAGGAATTTGGAGGGTCTGGATAAAGGTGTTGGTGGTGAGTTTTGAATAGACGAGGGAGTGGTTGCTTGGAGGGAAGGTCGCGTTTGGGGGGGATTTGCGGACACAATAATTTGCGTGTGCGTGCGGTGAATTTTGAATGGAAACAAATATTATCGCTGACCCGTCCCCAACGCTGTACTATGCATGAATGCAGAATGTGCAAAACCGTAAACGCGTCAACATTCGTACCTGGACCTCACCGCTCCAGGCTTTCCCCCTCCTTTTCGAGTGTCCCTTCCTCTAGGACTCAGACCACCGCACAATAGTGATGGACGCGGTGTACACCATGGCGACCACACCAACGACCATCATCGCAATGTCACCGGCCTTCGCGAGGTTGCTCTCCGCGACGCCGTGCAAGTGAAGGTATGCGGGGTAGATGTACACCAGCGGCACGCAGGCCACGCTTCCGATGAGCGCGACAAACTTGTCCAGGTTGCTCGAACCGATGACGGCAATCACACCCGTCAGCAGCACGATGCACGTGCGGAAAGCATTCTTCTTCCACTTTGTAAGCGCATCCTTCTTGCCCGAGCTCTGCCCGAAAATCTTCTGTTCGAGGATACGGATAGCGGGGAACAGCTGCACTGGCTCGCCAACCATGACCGCGACAGCATACAGGAACTGGATGGCGTTGACCAACTTGCTGGTCTGCGGGAAGTTGGTGATGACCTCTACGCTGACGTTTTCTCCGAATGTACCGTAGCATAGGACGCCGACAGAGGTGAAGATGATGGTGATGATGAGCATAACGATTCCGAGAAGCTTGTTGAAGTTCTCCGGATGCTTCATGCTCGATTGGATGGGCAGAATAAGACCAATGCCTTCGAACGTGAAAATGGCCGAGCCGACGGTGAGCGTAAAGTCCCGCGGATTGAAGAGCTCGATCGAGGGGTGGAAGCCGTGCATTTCGGAGATGCTGGAGATGTCGTACCAGTAGATGTACACCAAACCCATGCCGATGAAGAGATCAGCCAAAATTGCCAGCGGACCGAGCTTCGAGATGTTGCGGATGTAGGACATCGGGATGAGTATGATGACCTGAATACCAATGAGTGCGCTCGTGGATAGTGGCACATTGTCTTTGGGCGTCACCGCGGTGAGGAAGGAGGATATATTGTCCGCCGTGAAGATGAGACCAGCGCAAACGAAACAGATCTGCGACAACATAATGGAGGAGAGGATGATGTTTCGTAGTCGTGGTCCACCGACAGCCTGGCCTAATTCTCCGTAACCACCGCCGTATCTTGCTCGGCATTGCAGTAGGAGCTGGAAGCAGAGCATTGTGACCGCGGCCACAGTGAGAAGAGTGATGGACGAGAACAGCATGCCACCGTTCTTGAACGCCTTGGGCAAGAACATAATACCAGTTCCAACGAAAGCCTTCAGTAGGGTGAAGAAAGACTTCATGTTGGAAGCGTCGCCTTGGGTTCTGATCCTCTTCGAGCTCTTCCTTCTCCCGAGCAACGGCCGGCGCTCATCTGCTGGTGATGATGTCTCTTCGTCCTCAATAGCTGATTCATCGTCTGACTCTTCGAGGTCTTCACCGGCGAAGTTCCCGTACAGCTCGAGAAATGAGATGAAGTTCCTCGTCACAGGAGCAGCAATGAAGCTCACGCTCCTGGCCTGTTTCGCCAGAAATGCTCGCCTGAACCCTCCAGGAGCAAGCTGCTCATGAACAGGCACGAATTCGTCATTGTCGGCCTCGGAAGTCGCAAACTCGGTGGGATGAGAAAACGTTGCCGCTCGCTGGTGCAATTTTGCGCGTTTGGATTTGGCCTGGATGTGGTAGAGATCTCTGTGCATGTCTCCTCCCGGAAGGCGCAACGATGACTCTGCCTCATCTTCGGGGTCCTGGAGTTTAGTTGCAGTGCTGGCTCCTACGCCGTCGAAGTCGGCGGTGTAGCTGGGGTCTAGATGCGGTGAGAGAACCTTGCCGTGGTCGACAAGGTCTTGTTCAGATGGCCTAGAAGGAAGGTCCGCCATTGTGTTTGTCGATTATGCTGAGGTACCAGTTACAGCTGAACGTTGCAAAGAGGGAGCGCTGGTGCTATTGCTATGCGCGAGTTTTGGTGGCCAATCGTGGGTTTCAGGAAGAAAAGTCAATTGTGGTCCGTGACCCTGACATCACCGTGCGCTCAGCGTGTCAATTGAAGAGTTGTTCAGTCAAGGATGTCACAAGGACGGTGGGCGAAGCTCAGAGCACAGAATGAGGAGTGTTGCGAAGCAAGGGAGGATGTTCAACAAGGTTGTTGCGAGGAAGAAGCCTGGAGTGTGTGCTGCTGGAGTCTTCGAGATCGGCAGGTCCAGCACTTGTGGAGATAGGCTAGCCGAATCAAACAAGAAGCGCGCACGTGATGACACCACGTAGCCGGATCTGTCGCATTGATTTGATTGGCTGTCTGATGCCATGCAGGAGATTCCGGCTCTAATAAACCACTTTATTCGGCTCTGTAAACATAGCCGTTTGCCCGCATTGAACACGTATCGTCTGGGATCGCATTCATTCTTAAGGCTGACATGTAATCTCACGGCGCACAACTCTGTCACGTCGTCGCAATGGCACCTCCCGGTTATGTCCCGCCCAGTTACGCTCACAACAACATTCCTGAGCGTTATATGCACAAGGATCCTCCCCCTCCAGAAGCAGATACCAATACGCGTGCCTACTTAGTGTTCTTTTCCTACATTGGCCTTTGCTTCTTGCTAAGCGTCTTCATCATCTCCAGGCTTGTTAAAAACTTCAATGTGCTATCCAAATCCACCACTGCCCGCCTTCCAGCAAAAGCACATATAGGAGCCTTCGCTACACTAGCAGTGCTTAGTCTCTTTACGACTTGGTACTACATGTCCAACTACTTTCGTGTTTCGTACCAGGCATGGGCCATGTGGCGGTCTCGCTACGACATTAGTCAAGATACGATGCATTGGGGCCTGTGGTTGGCCGAAACCTCGCTATTCAGAGAGTTTTGGGAGACTGTTGTTGTTGGAAATGCGCGCTACTGGTGGTCGCACCAGATATTTTTCTTCGCATCCGGCCTGGGATTAAGTTTGGAAGAAAAGGGCATGTATCACGCGTGGAGCTATAGGACGATGGCTGACTAAATCCCAGGATTCCGCCGTGGCATCAAGTACACGTGGTCATTTATGCTTCTTGGTCAGATCATCTCAATCAGCTTTGCGACGAATCTGTATCTTCTCACGCTACTTTTGACTCCTCCACCGCCACACTCTCCTTCCTCGACCGGAATCTATCGAAGAAGGTGGCTCGGTCCCTGGCTGTTCAACCTCCTCTCTATTATCCTGACCATCTGGCCAGCATATCAACTCGCCGACGAGCACTACTGGTACCACCAGACAGAGTTTATGCCAATGCTGCTGACGCCGCATGTCGCACTCCTTGTCATGCCACTGCTTCGCGCAGTCGTCCCTCGAAAGTATCTGTCGGATTCGAACGTTGAATTCGCAGGCACAGTCTACAAGTTTCTCTGGGCTGCAAACAACTTTGGTGGTGGTCTACTGTTCACGAGGGTGACCGCTGTGGCCTACAAGTTCAGTGGCCCACGCGGTATTTGGCAACAGTTGTGGGAACACCCAGCCGTCAGCAGCATAGCATTCGATGTCATTCTCTGTTGGATCACATGGGGTACATGGTGGGCTATCCAGACACGCACCGTCAGCGCTACGCCAGCCATCGAGGATGACAAGAAAGAAGACGAGTTGGCGGGCGCTGGGTCAGGGAGAGCTGATGCGGTTCCGGAGAACGACGGCACGATGCGACGGCGGTGAACTAATGTTGCAGTTGGATATTGGTGGACGAGGCTGGACAGGGGCCGTGCGAAGTCGCCGGAAGTCGCTCACGTGCGCGATTTGTATTTGTCTAAACGAAATGATGTTAGTTGCGCAGGAAAGCTTGCGCCAGGAACATGTAGACGAGTGGTACAAAGGTAGTCTGTGAGGCTGAGGGTCACGCGTTTCGAACGATGTCATCCCGGACTGCTAATCGAAAGAGGTTAGGTTCTCACACAGAAATCACAAACCTCCTGCAGTTCGCTCTTTGTTGAATCATGTCATCATGCGATCAGGCCATTCCGTTTACAAAGTTCACGACGCTACCCGGAGTACGCGAAGTGCAGTTATCGAACATCTAAATCTGTCGCTTCGTAAGCATACCCATGTAACCATCCTTACGTTTCAATACTCCCCGATATTGCATTGCACCTGTACCATACATTGAAGCACTCCTCAGCTGCTGACGGCTGCTATCGATAATGGCACGACCGCATCGACTTGCCCAGAGGGAAAAGACGATGATGGCGCAGTGTTGAAAGTTTGACTACAAACGAGCAGCGATCCACAAAGCTTGGTGAGCTACTGCATCGCAATGATCTACATGCCTATTTTAAGCGGGGTCTGGCCTCTTTGGGGTTCTTTAGGTCCCAAGAACACGAAGGGCTACTGTACGGGCCACTAGCAAGTCAAGATCCCGACGTCATGCAGCGGCTTGATCAGCAGTGAGCGTGTGACTCTCCGGCCTAGCGAGGCGAAGCTATCAGCAGCCGTACAGAGAGCATCGCGGCGCGGTGGATATATAAGATGTAGAGCCGCCCCTCAAGAATTGTGTCACATCACTGTAATAACCCTCCAATACATCAATTGCACCTTCCGCTTCACTCGCTCAAAGACTAGTAGCACCATGAAGCTCATACTCCCAACTATCACTTTGGCTCTTTCAGCTCTTACCAGCGCCCAATACGACATCGAATCCAAATCCTTCCGCCTCGTCCTCTCATCAAAAGACACCAAAGTCAACGGCCAGACGCTCTCTGCCTGCCACACCGGTGCAGCAATCGAGTCACTTTGCCTCTCCGGCACACCGTCTACCTCCAAACCGGACCCCATCGCCGCCGCAACCTTCCGCTTCAACACCTCCTCCAACGCCGAAACACCCGCAGATGGCGGCGTCCCCGGCATCCTCACCTACAAGCTAAACGCCACCCCGCCGATCCCCTCGTCGCTGCAATTCTTCTACGACCCTACAACCAACTTTGCGCTCCCGCTGCTGTTCCCGGGACAAGGCGCAGATACACAAACGTTGGCATTCGACAAGAAGAACCTGTTGAATGTGCAGGGATATGTGGACTACAAGACAAGTCCGCCTACCGCGGGGAACACCACCGCGTACTACAGATGGTACGCTTGCTCGACGTACTTCTCTGGATATCAGTACGTGAATCTTGTGTGGGCTCTGGGCGATGCAAAGCCGGAGACGCCTGGCTGCGCAAAGGTCAACGTCAAGAGGGTCTTTATCTAGGCGCTGGTGCTACAGCGACGAGCGAGGGTAGTATGTTGTCTCGCAGGACCTGGGCCGATTGGATATGTCTTACGCGTAATGAAGTAAAGTAGAAATAATGTAATAATCGTAATGCAGATTCTAACATATCCCTTTAAAGCCGCTGTGTCATCTCGTCCACGCCCACGCTGACCGAGGTTCAAAAAATCGCGGGGTCGTTAGTGTGGGGCAGTCTGCCACACTCGCACTCAACAAAAGAGCCTCTGATCGCCTCCCGGCACCACCTTCAACACTCAGAGCGCAAAAGATGGCGAAAATAATCAAAAAGATAGCCCGACGTGGGGGTCGAACCCACAACCTTGAGATGCCAAGTCATCGAGTTGATTAGACCGTGAATACTTAAGAGTCTCACGCTCTACCGATTGAGCTAGCCGGGCGTTTGCCTTATTTGATGATATTCTTGGCTCGACATCAAATATATTGCAAACAATAAATGGAAGCGAAGGGGGCCGTGGTGCTGTATTGTTGAACGATGTGTTTGTTGGAAGCGATGTGGGGTGGAAACCAAAATTTTCGTACGGCAGAGGAGAAATTTTTCACTAGGCGACCGGGAGCCGTAGCGACTTATGCTACATAGAACCCGGAGACTGCACGATCATAAACAGTATCATGAAATGTTCAAAGTAAGAGGAATAGGAATATCAGTAATGTCTGTATAGTACAAGGTGAACTACTATTTTTTAAGGTTAATATGATTCACATGATGCTCTAGCACAGCAGCACGCGCCCCGTGTCTACCTAACCTCAGACTTCCAGGATTCGATGCTGCCTATTCAACTATGGTTCTAAATGACCCAGGTACGCAAGATATCGCGTTTCATCTTTCCTTCTCTTCTTTTGGTTAAAATCTCATATAGATGCGATTCGACTTGGAAGCGACAGGAGGGTTCGTAGCAGTGAGCAGGTAAGTATAGAACCTCCTGCACTGATTAGCGAGGTTGAACCGCATTTATGGTACGCGATGACTGGTAGCGAGGGTGTACACTGATGCGGAGTTGCTATAGCCCTGGCCAATACGCACACGTTTAATTCATTCTCGAACTGGCGGATATGATACCTCCTCTAGCGACTATCCACCCCTTGATCAGTCCCCCTAGATCGATCCCCAGAGGATACGCGCAGAATTCTTGAAAAGTGTACGTATAGATGGTTTCATGTCGTTTCTGACAATGAAGTGATTAGCCCGTGCTTCGAAGCGCTCGCCAAAGCTACACAATACCTGCCGGCGTTGAAAGAAGCGGCAATATCGTGTCTTCTTGTGCTTAATTTCAACTCCAGGGATTTGGACGGGAACTATCGACTTTACGGAAGAGGACTGGATATAGGCGATCTTCAACGTGTAGATCCTGATCTCCTAGATTCCAAATGACCACATTACTGCGGTCATCCAGATCTAGCTTGAGCAGCGCCAAGTGAGAAATAAATAGCTGCAGATGCGGAAGGGAGTGGCAGTGTGTGTAAACAGCTTTGGTGGGTGTTAGGCCATAAGTGGCTACCGTCTCCGCATCTGGGTAAGCTATTCCGTGGTATCGGAAATGCCCAGCATGGTAAAGAGATATTGGACCACTGGAATCACAAGCTTGTCAGCTGGTTTCTGTTTGCGCAGTATGGACGGTGGTTATACCCGGAAATTCAGGACGAAAATTTGACTTTAATGGCGAGAGGCTCGTCTCAGAGGACGATGAGCTCGAGGCAGGCATAGAATACGCGTTCTGAGTTCTGGCTGTACAAGTGCAGACGGGAATTCTCACTGACACGGATGTATTCACAACCGGCTAGAGCGAGCCTAATGGAGGAAATAGACTTCATCAGCATGCGATCACCGATCTCCATCATGGTTGATTTATTCATGCATTCATTGAGCTTTTCATGTATCTCATTACTAAGCCAGTAGCTTTCCAACACCGACAGCACGATAGCAAGTCAGACAGACCTCTCGATTGACCTGAACTTCCATCATGCAGCAGATGCTTGTCGGCTTGCTCGCTTCTTAGTCTGCAAGAGAGTATCAGAATTGGTTCTCAAGCATGATAAAACAGGGTCATCACTCACTGAAGGCGAATGTGCCATCGTAGTTGGTGATGCGCTCGGAAAGGTTGAGATCGCGCTGGATGCCCTCACCGTCCCCGTTGAGCAGAGTAGCGCGGAGCACCGGGACCTCGCCGCCGCCCTCGATGGCGAAGTGGACGTCCTGGGCGGAGTCGGAGAAGTTCTCACCGTCCCAGAAGAAAGAACCTAGCTCGGTATCAGCAACACTCTTATGGGGTAGAACAAAGTTGGGTAAGAGAAGAAGGCAAGGTATTGCTATGGGCTGGACATACCGTTGTCGTTGCCGATGTGGTGGTTGAGATCGATCTCAGCATCCTGCCATTCTCCGTCGGCACGCTGGAGACGAGCGCGGAGGATGTGGTTGTCGTCGACACGGATGGAACCCTCCTCGGCAGTGTAGTGGAAAGACATGATGTTGGGTTGGGGGTGACTTGAGACGGGTAGTTGAAATGCAAAGAAGTGCTCAAAAATCGACTGTAATGAGGAGGGAGAGTGGCTTCAGTTACGGCAGAGCCTATGGCGGATATTTGGCTTTATATAGTGATGAAGAGAACGTTTACCGGTGTTTACACTGTCCACAGGGTCCGCGGGTGTGCCCGCATTGAGCGGAATAAAGTGGGTCTTATCCACCGCGTAGATTGCGCCATTGTACTTCGTTTACACCTACGCGATTTCACTGCGGCCACTCGTGTAACGGAGTGCTTCGATGTTGTGGCTGTGCCACATCTACATGTGCCGCTTTTCCGGCTTGACGATGCTTAATCGCGACATTTCAGCTCTCGTCGACACTTCTGAAGTGGCACGGAAGCCGGTGTCTGAAGGCCATTTGGTGGACGAGATGTTTTGGTCCACTTACTGCACGCTGCCCCATATGGTGGCGCCATTCTTTGTATACGTGGCTCAACTCGAGGCTTCCATTGTGGGGTTCGGTGTCTCGGCACCCCGCTTTCACGATCACTGGCATGAAGAACGTGCCTGAACACTCCTACAGATGCGCGTCATATGTGGATAGTACTTCCACGGAGGGGTGAGGCTCGACGTCAGTTGCAAGCCATGGCGGTAAGAGACCCGCTCGCACGATACGGTGTGGTAGTGGCGAATTGTGGGTACGCCAGGACTAGTCGCCGATATTATCGGTGATTTGCAAAAGACCTTTGATTCGCTTACCTTAGGTAGGATAAGCCCAATCCTATATGAATATTAGTATAATTAGCGTATAAACTATACCTCAGCTCTTTTTAATATTTATAAAAAGAGCTATAAAACTAGAATAAATAGAAAAAGAAATAGATAAAGAAAAAGTAAATACTATACCTTTAGTAGTAAGCTAAAATATAGAATCCTACTATTATAATTATAGGGAGTACACTAGAAAGTAATATAATAAAGGACGGTACTAACTATAGGAAATAAAAGGTTAGTTATTATAATTATAATAGAACTAGACTAGAAGAAAAGAAAGAATTATATATAAAATATTAGTAATAGAGATAAAACTAATAGGTACTTATATATAAACTTATAAGATAGCTTATATTATAAATTATATAACTATAATTCTACTAAAAATATAAAATTCTAAAAATACTAAATTTTAGTAAAAGTAGAGTAAATATTTTTACTAAAAGAATAGAATCTATAGAAGTAGATTAGAAAATTCTAAAATAGTAAGAATTAGAATAATTAATATATAATTTAAAAGAATTTCTATATAATTCCTATTCTTTATAGTTAATTTAAAATATTATTTAGAAATAGCTTACTTTTATACTTTAATTAAAGCTATTTATATATATATAAATATTTAGTTTTCTCTTAATATTATTATATTATATTTTATTATAATATAGAATTATTATTTAACTTTATATTTACTTTTATTATATCTTATTCTTTAAATAATCCTTAAGATATAAATTTAAATTAAATATATAAAAAATCTCTTATAATATTTTAACTACTTAAAGATTTAAGTTAATATAGTATTATTAAATATATCTATTAGCTTAAGGGGCTTTAAAATAAATACTATTTTAGATCTAGCTAGTAACTTAATAACTCTCTTAGTAGTATAAACTAAGAAGGTAGAATAATTTAAAATATAGCTAGCTATAATTATAAAATAAGTTTAAGCCCCTATAACTATAATAGTATACTTATTAAGAATTAACTTTAAAATTCTAGAATTTTATAATAAAGAAATAAAAACTAACCTTAAAATATTTTTAATAAATATAAAGTTATACTATAGGTATAACTATAATATATTTAGAAATAACTAAATAAAAATCTTAACTATTATAATATATATAATAGAAAGGATAATAGAATAAATATACCTAATTATTAAAAACTTTCTAGTATATAAAATAGAACTAGAAAAATAAAATAAGGAAACTATAAAGATTTTTATATTTTAAAAAGAATTAAAGAAATAAATTAAAATTATATTTAATAAAGTAGATAAAAAATAATAGACTAAATAATTTATTTACTATATTAAGTAAATAAAATTAGCTAGTAAATACTCTACTATATTCTAATAGCTTTAAGCTAAAATTAATTAGAATAATATTCTACTATAGATAGCTTACTATAATAGCTTAAAAGAGTTAGTTAAAGATAAACTATTTTATTATAAAAAGCCTAATAGTCTAAAAGCCCTAATTAAACTAGTAGTATAAATTAATTATTAATTATATAAATAATAGCTAGAGAAGAAAGAATTTACTAAACTAGTATTTAATTTAAAAACTAATATCTAGAAGTTATATTATAAGTAAAGGAATTATAATAAAGATATAATTATAAAAAATAAGGCCTATAAAAAAAAGAAATAAACTTTATAATAAAAAAAATAAAATAATATCTAATAATAATACTTTAAGAATAGAGCTTATCTAAACTATAAAAAGAAAAAATACTTTAAAACTAAATATCCTTTTAAAAAATTTTAGAGTAAGTAAGTTTAAGTAATAAAAGTAGCTATAATAATACTATAGCCTAGAACTCCTATATTACTACTAGGGGATATTATAAATAATAAGTCTAAGACCTCTAAACTACTAATAAAAGTCTAAAAAATAACTAATAAAAAAAATATTATAAATTAAATTTTATAAAACCTATACTAAGTATATAGAAGTAGTAAGTACTTTATACTAGTTTTTAATAATAAAATTAGAATTATAGGTATAGATACTAACTAAATATACTACTAAGTAAAAAAAAAATAAGGTAGAATACTAGCCTTAGTATAGTAAATTTAAATAAATAATAACTACTTAATAATTATATAATAGTACTATAAATTTACTAAATATAAATACTATAAAAGGGAAAAAGATATAGTAATAAAAGTATTTAATAAATTAGAATATAAAAAACTATTAAAAAAAAATTATATTATAGAATTATACTATATATATAGATATAAAAAGTAGAAGGAATATTATAATATTTTAAAATAGTACTAATATTATCTATACTACTACCCTATATATTAGAAGTAAAAGTATATAGTAGAATATTAGTCTATAAAATATAACTTAAAAAAAACTAAAAAATTTTATAAGTATAGTAATAATACTTATTCTTTATAAAAAAATCTAAATTATATATAATAAGTTTAATAGGAGAATTATAACTATATAGAGAAATATTTAAAATACCTTAATAAAAAAAAAGAAATTACTAGTAATTAATAAAAGGAATACTATAAATATATTATATTATATAACTATATAGTTATAGAATACCCTATATACTATAACTAAATAAATAAAAAAGAACTTATTTAAGTTCTTAAAATAAAATAATACTAGAAATATATATACTAGAATTACCCTAAAACCCCTTAAGAATACTAATAAAGTAACTAAAGGTAATATATAAAAAAGTTTAAAAAAATAAAAAATCTATAATATAATAACTAGTTACTATATAATAAATAGAAGTATATAGAAGTCTATAATAAGACTTAAATAAAGTTAAAAAAGTAGAATATTACTAAGTAATAAGCTAAGCTAGTAAGAGTATTCTAAAAGCTTAAAAAGTAAATAAAAATAATAAAGCTATAGAACTTTATATAAAAAAATAAGTTATAATTTAAGAATTCTAAGTAAATATACTAATAAATTCTAATACTACTAGATATCTAATTTTATTTAAAGTAGTAGAGAAATATAACTTACTATATTATAATAAAATAAAGTTAGTTTAATTAGAAATAGTAAATAGGATATTTTTCTAAAGGTATAGTAAAGACTAATTATACTTTAAAATATTACTATTACTAGTAGGTATTAAAGAATTTAAAAGCTAATATAGCTTTACTATAATAGATATAGAAAGCCTAAAAGCTATTATAAACTATAACTAGTTATTAGAAAATAATTTAGATATTAACTAGAAAAGTTAAATAATATATAGCTAAGAATTAATATTATAGATTACTAGTATAAAATATCTATAGAAAGTAAAGCTAAAAACCCTAAATATTTTAACTAAGTAGGCTATATAATAATAGACTAAGGAGATCTTAGCTACTAAGATTACTAGAATTCTAAAAAAGAATTAAAAATAAGTATAAATTATTTAAGTATAATATTTAAACCTCTAGGTTATAAAGAAACTATTAATAATTCTACTAGAATATAAAAAGTATATAGAATTCTTTAAAGAAATTAAAAGGGAAAAACTACTAAATTACTAAAAATAAAATTATAAAATACTTTTAAAAGAGGGTATAAAACTATAACTAGAATAACTAAAACTAATATTAATAAACTAGAAAAAAAAAGTATAAAAGTATTTATAAAAGAATTTAGAATAAAAGTATATTTAAAAAAGTTATAGTTTTATAGCCTTTCTAATTCTATAGATACTTAAAAAGAATAATAAGCTATAACTCTATATAAATTATAGATAGCTAAATAATACTATAATTATAAATTAGTATTTATTACCCTTAATTATAGAGCTTATAAATTAACTCTAAAGAGTTAAGTAATTTATAAAATTTAATATATATAATAGATATTACTATATATAAATTACTAAAGGATATAAATAAAAAATAGTATTTAGAACTAAATATAGTCTCTATAAATACTAGATTATACTATTTAAGTTAATAAATACCCCTATAATATTTTAGATAATTATTAATAAAGTACTATATAAATATTTAGATATATTCTATATAGTATAACTTAATAATATACTTATTTACTCTACTAGAATACTAAAGGAATATATTAGATATATAAAAAAAATATTTAAAAAGATAAAAAAATATTAATTACTTTTCTATTTAAATAAGTATAAGTTCTATATTATTAAAATAAAGTATCTAGAATTTATTATTTTAAAAAAAGATATATTAATAGATTAAAAGAAGGTTACTACTATATAGAAATAGCTAATTCTTAAGTTAATAAAGAATATCTAGTTTTTTCTAAGGTTTATTAATATCTATTAGAAGTTTATAAAGGATTATTCTAAAACTACTATACTACTAATAGATTTTATAAAAAAGAGTAATAATAAAGCTATATAACTAATTTAAAAAAAGCTATTAGAAATATTTAGAAAATTATAGGTAATATTTCTAATAGCCCTATTTCTATAAATATTTAATCTATAAAAACTAGCTAGGGTTAAAATAAATATATTAGACTATATATTAGAAGTAATTCTTTTATAACTAGATAAAAATAAAAAATAGAGACTAGTATTTTACTATTTATAAAAGTTTTTAGAAATAAAACTTAATTATAATATTTATAATAAAAAACTACTAGTAATAGTAGATATTTTTAAATAATAAAAAGTATAGCTTATAGAAGTTTACTTTAAAATAAAGATATAAATAGACTACTAGAATTTTATTAACTTTATATTAATAAAGAAACTTAACTAATAATAAATATAGTAAATAGAATTCTTAGTAAATTTTAATTTTATAATTTACTATTAACTTAGAACTTTTAATAGTATAGTAGATACCTTAAGTAGATAATTAGACTTAACTAAAAATAAAATTAAGCTATATAATATAGTACTATATAAATATAAAAATAGTATACTTAAGTATAACTAACTAAAGATTAGAGTATAAATAGCTAGTCTAAAATATATAAAATTAAAAGTATAAAATTTCTAAAACTAGTAGAAACTTAATTAAAACTAGAAAGAGAAATATAATCTCTTTAAATATAGTTTTAATAAAACTAGATAAGACTACTAATAGTAAATTATTATTAATAATAGATATATACCTATCCTAATTAAAAAACTATATAAATTAAAAAAATAGAAATATCTAGATATTAAAGAAATAATATATTATATTATAAATAAATATACTATTCCTAAGTTTAAGTAGCTAGTAATATAGGAAATAAGTAACTATTTAGTTTACTAAAAAAAATAAGTCTAAGAAATATAAGCCTTATAAACTTCTATAACTACTATTTATAGTAAAATAACTATAGTAAAATATAATAATAAATTTTATTATAAAACTCTTAAAATTATTATAGTTAGAAATAAGATATATATATAATACTATTATAGTAATAATATATAGACTTATAAAAATAGCTAAGTTTAGGCCAATAAAAGAATTTATAATAATAGAGGAACTAGTCTATAAAATAAATAATATACTATTCTCTAAATATAAACTACTAAAAGAATTTATTATAAATAGAAATAAACTCTTTACCTTAAAGTATTAAAATACTTTTACTATAGTTTTAAAAATAAATTAAAAGCTATTAATAAGCTTCTACTCTAAAATAAATAAATAAATAAAATATATAAATTAGATACTTAAATAGTATTTATAATTCTATATTAATAAGTAATAAAATAACTAGATAGAATTTCTACTAACTATATAGTTAATATATAATAACTTAAAGTTAGATATAATAGAATACTTACCCTATTATATAAACTATAAATATAAGCTAGTTACTTATTAAAATCTAAAGAATATAGAAAGTATCTCTACTAGAGTCTAAAATAAAACTTAGAAAATAAAAAAATATTATAAAGTTTTATAGAAAAGAATTATCTATAGAGTTTTTATAATATTTAAGAATATAAATAAATAAAGAATTAAGAAACTAATCCTTAAAAAAGGGGATAAAGTTTTCCTATTATAAAAAAATTTAAAAATAAAATAACTAAGTAAAAAACTAAATTACTTTTAGATAGAACCTTTTAAAGTTTAAGAAATAAAAGAATTAATTATAACTAAATTACTTCTACTAATAGGTATAAAGATATATTTTACTTTTTATAAATTACTTTTAGAACTAGTACCTTTAAATATTCTAATTAAAACCTAGCTAGAGTTAGAAGATAATAAGTATTAGATTAAAGTAATTAAAAACCTATAAATAGTTAAAGATTAGTAAAGATATCTAGTTAAGTAGAAAAGATAGCTAGAATAATATAATATATAGAAACTAGAAAGAAATCTTATAAATTATAAAGAATTACTAAAGAAGTTCTAGTTAGAATAATTCTAAAAAGGTTAGTTAGAAAAGATATAAAGTTAAAATTAATAAAGAAGTTAAAAAAAAAAAAAAAAAATAATTAGCTTATAATTAGCTACTATTAATAGTTATTAGTAAAGATAGTAAAAGTATATATTAGCTATTAAAAACTATACCTTTTATAGATAAAAAATCCTTCTTTTATAAATAATTTATAATACTAATAATTTAAAAATTATATTAAGTAAGAGAATACTTCTACTCCTTTATCTCTATAACCTCTATTTTAAAGTAAGTAACTTTAACCTTAATATAAAAAAAAATAAAATATCTTTTATATTTTTTTATTTAAATATACTCTTACTCTTTATTAGATACCTAAAGACTATAGTCTATATATATAAAAAAATAGTTTATATAATAACTAGTCTTTATATTTATAAAATAATAAAACTTTAGCTTCTAATAATACTTATAACTTAGTAAACCTAATATTTCTAAGCCTTAAAATTTAATCTTTTATATATAAATATAATAAAACTTAACTATTAAATAAAGAGCTTTTAGTATAATTAAGAAAATAAAAAAAGTCTAGAGAGAAATATAATATAAGTTAATTTTAAAAGGGGCTTATTTTTATATACTAGAACTTAATAAGGATAGAAATACTATATAATAACTATACTATAAGAATAATAATAAAATATTAGAATAATAACCCTAAATAAAAAAATAATATTATAATTATAGAAAGTATATTAAAAAGTAATATAATAAAGGATAGTATTAACTATAAGAAATAAAAAGTTAGTAGTAAGATTTAAAAAAACTAGCTACTAATATTATATAATAATATTTTATAGAAGTATAGGGCTAGTAGAATAATAAGGTTATATAATAATATTCTATATAAAATAGATATTCTAGGGATAACCCCCTCTATATAGAATAATAAAATATTAAAAGAATAAAATAACTAGTATATAGTCTAGAAAGATTTTTATATAATTTCTATTCTTTATAGTTAACTTTTATACTTAAATTAATATATTTTATCTATATATAAATATTTAGTCTTTTTTTAGTATTATTATATTATATTTTATTATAATATAGAATTATTATTTAATTTTATATTTACCTCTATTATATTTTATTCCTTAAATAATCCTTAAAATATAAATCTAAATTAGGTATATAGAAAACCCCTTATAATATCTATATTATAAAAAGTTTTTATCTTACTAGTATATATAGGCGGCCAGCGTAGTCTAATATACACTCGTATATAATTAAGTACTCTAGGTATCTAGTATATACTAGCTAGTTCTATATTTTTATATATATATATATATATATCTATAGTCTATATATATTTATATAAATTAATAATATATTAGTAAGTAGCTTAGTAAGTAAAAAAAATAAAATATTTATAAATTTAAAATTTTAAAGGCCTTACTACTATATAATAATATAATAGGTTAGTTATACTATATTATAAAAAGTTTTTTAGAAGAGCTATATAGATATATATATTTATATATATTTATATCTATACTATCTAGAGTATATAGATATATATAGGTATATATAGATATATTAAATATATATAAATATATATTAACTATATAAATATATATAATTATATATAACTATATACTAACTATATAAATATATATAAGTATATATAAATATATATAAATAAATTTATAATAATTTAGTA
This sequence comes from Karstenula rhodostoma CBS 690.94, assembly GCA_010093485.1. NCBI lineage: Eukaryota > Fungi > Ascomycota > Dothideomycetes > Pleosporales > Didymosphaeriaceae > Karstenula > Karstenula rhodostoma. The sequence continues at coordinate 259,882 of MU001494.1, forward strand.
TAATTTATTATAATTACTATAGCCTAAGAGATTATAAAGTCTACTACTATAGTTTCTAGTTAGTAATTAATCTCTACTAGTATATTTTAATATTATACTCTAATATTATTAGCTCTTTATTTTAATATTAATTTAAATTATTATAGTTTACTAGTATATATATTTTACTTATAATATATATTTCTACTTTAAAATAATTTTTATTATTAGTATTTATATTCTTATCTATATTATAATCTTTTTATTTTATACTTTAATCTAGTACTATTCTTTACTACTTATACTAGTTAATATACTACTATCCTTTTTAGAAATATTTATATCTATAGTATTTTTTATAATAACCTTATTAGTTTTCTTTAAAAATTACTTATACTCTATTATATATATATCTATCTAGCTATCTATATTATAAAATAGTAAAGTAATTACTTCTAACTCTTTTTACCCTATATATATAGGTCTTTAGATAAATTATTTAAACTTTTTAATCTTTAGTAGTAGTAAGTTAATAAGTATAATATTTACTCCTACTAGGTTAATACTTTTAGTATATAAGTTAGTATTAAATATAATAACCCTTAGTATACTATCTAAGTTATTAAATATATTAATTATAATCTACTACTCTAGAAATATAAAACTACTATAAAAAAGTATAATATTTATTTTACTATTTATAGCTTAGTTTATAGAGTAAAATTTAGTAGTTATATTTACTATATTATATAATAGATTCTAAATACTATATTATTATTAGTATAATAACTTATAGTAATATATAATATATCTATAATAGTATAAAGGAGGGCTATAATAAATATTTTAGTTTTAAATAATATTTTATTTTAGTAAGGCTTTCTATTAGGGCTAAATTTTAACTATTAGCTTTTTATAGTTCTCTCTACTTTATAAATATATTTTCTAATCTAGATCTATTTTATATTACCTTTAACTACTTTATTAAAATATATAAAGAGTAGGGAAGCTTAGATATTTTTATAAACTAAGTTAAAGTTATTAATATAGGTATTAATATTATACTCTTTATAGAATTATACTAGTAATAGTAAAATACTTATAATATAAAGGTTATAATAAGACTTTAGTATTCTAATATTAATAACTTTACTCTCTTTTACTATAATATAGTTCTTTTATTCTTTCTATATTATTTAAACTATATTTTAAAATACTCCTCTATTTACTATATTATATTTAATAAGTATATTCTACTAGATAAGATTAATATTAGTAGTTTATAATAAAATCTTTTTATTAAGTTTTTTTATAAACTTATTATACTTAATAGATAGAATTTATATAATATTAGCTATTATTTTATTATATTTAATAAACTTAGGGTTCTAAAATATATTATATATTTAATTAATCTTTTTTATATTATAAGCTACTTATATATTACCTTTTTAAATTATATTAAATACTATAGGTAGCTTTTTATAAAGGTATAGTAGTACTTTTTATTTTATAGACTTCTAAGTACTAATAGTTTTTTACTTAGCTATATTATATTTATAGATAAAATATTAGAGAATACTAATATACTTTACCCTATATATTTTATTTAGGAAGTTATCTATATTACTAGATTACTAGAACTTCTAAGCTATAAAGTAGAAAAAATAGTTTATAAGAATTCTAGTATTATTTTTATATATAATATCTAATATAATCTAATAAATAGCTAGACTAAAGTTATTTTAAACTACCTTTTAATACTAGAGTTTATATAGAACCTTAAATATTTTAGACTTTATTAAGTAGATATTATAGCCTCTATTTTATATAATATTCCTTATATTAATTAGGGCCTTACTTAAGTTTATATAGTAGTTAGTTATAAGTATAATAACCCTAGTTTTCTTAAACCTCTATTATATAATTTATAGTATAAGTAAAGTATAGACTATTTATACCCTTAAATTTAACTTCTAGAATATTATATTACTTAATATCTTTATTAAGGGAGGGCTATACTCTATATAAGTATTTACTTTATATTATATTATAGATTTTTCCTTAAGCTTATAAAGATTATATATCTACTTTAGACTTTTACTATTATTTATACTATTACTTAAATTATTATACTATAATTTTATATATATAATAACTAGTTTATTATTAGAGAGCTTTAAAAAGACTATAATATTTATTATTTTTTATAGGGGTAGTAGTATAAAATCTTTAAGTAAACTATATTATTATAGTTATTTATACTCTATATTTTCTTTATTCTATTATACCTCTTACTAGTAGTATATTTTAAGTTAGTTATATATAATATATTTTATTAGTTTATATTTAATTATAAAGTAGAATAGTAATACCTTATACCCTACTATAGAGATCTAGTATAGTAGATTTAATATAATATTTATTTAGTTACTACTAGTATTTATAACTATAAGAAGCTAACTATATTCTATTAGTATTTTATATATATATATTTAAGAATATAATAAATATAAATAAGAGAATAGATATAGATTTTAGTTTAAGTAAATACTATTCTAGCCTTTTTATAAATAAGATTTTACTAAAAGGCCCTATTAATATTACTAAATACTAAAATATTATTAAGTAATCTAGTATTTTATAATAAAACTTAAAAAGTATAAATATAACTTCCTTATACTAAATCTAGATTTATTACTATTACTTTTAAATATTTAGATAACTATTTTAGCTAATACTATTTATTAGTAAATAAATATTTCTACTCTAGGTATAAGGCCCTATATTAAAGGAAATAAAATTAGTTTATAGAATATTATAAGTATATTTTTATTAAGTATAAATATATTAGCTATTATAAAATATAACTCTATAGTTATTTAGGTATATATCTAGCTAAGTTTAGTATTAATAGTAGTATTTACCCTATATATAGTTATTAGTATAGTTCTAGTAGAATATAAATTTAAATAAGAATATAAATATATAAAACCCTTATAAAATATAATATAGGAGAGGTATTAGTTAGAATATAATAACTAGACTAGTAGAGAATAACTAAATTAGTTAGACTAGTATAACTAGTCTACTATAATATTAATATAGCTAACTCTCTATTTATATAAAAAGTAGAATTAAATCTATATTTCTAGATAATAGTTTAAAATACTATAACTTATAGTAATTATTCTAAGTTATATAATATACTAGTAGTAATACTAAAAAAAAAAAAAAAAAGTTAGACTAATAGAATAAACTCTTATTAGAAGAATATAAAGTAGTTTAAAAATAACCCTAGTTAGATTAATTTTTATATAATAATAATCTACCTATCTTTTAAATACTAGAGAGAGACTAGGAAACTAAATAGTAAAATATTATAAAAGGACTAAAAGTATATCTACTATATACTAAACTAGTAGGATAAAAATAAGTAGATAAAGTATAATATATAGGTTTAAAAGTATAAGTATAATAATACCCCTCTAAATAGTAAATATATTAGTTAGATCTAGCTAATATTTACTATTATAAAATAGTATACTATATACTTTATAGAATAAAAGAATACCTATATCTACTTTTTACTAAAAATATTTAATATAATTAACTAGAAATAACTAGATAATATTTATAGATTTATTAAACTTTATAGTTAGTTAGTATAAGAGATATATTTAGGGGGGGATAAATACTAAAGGATATATTAGTATTTTTATATAATATAGATTATTAGTATAGTATATATTATACTAATAGAAGGAACTAATATAAACTATTTAAGAAATAAAATATAGTCTAATAGTAAATCTAAAATAGATAATAGCTATATATTTATTATTAATAACTATATTAACTTTTTAGAGTATAATACTATATATAATAAGGACTAGTAGTTAAAGAATAAATAAAATATATTAAAATATAATATTAAATAGATAAAGAAACGGTATATAAATATATATAATAAATTAGTAAATTTACTTTTAAACTCTAGTAAGTAATATAATTATAGTAGTAGTTTTAGAATATTAGAATATATTAGAGTAAGTTTCTATAATATACTATAAATTATTCTATTATATTTTAATATAGTTTACTATAAGAATTAATACTACTAAATATTATATATATTCTTTTAATATTTAACTATAAGATACTAAGAAATTAAGTAAAGTTTTAGAATATATATATTATAATTATAGTAGAATTAGATTAAAAGAAAGGAAAAAATTATATATAAAATATTAGTAATAAAGATAAAACTAATAGATACTTATATATAAACCTATAGAATAGCTTATATTATAAGTTATATAACTATAATCCTATTAAAAGTATAAAATTCTAAAAATACTAGGTCTTAGAAGGAGTAGAGTAGATATTTCTACTAAAAAGGTAGAATCTATAGGAGTAGACTAGGGGATTCTAAAATAGTAAAAATTAGAATAACTAGTATATAATTTAGAAGGATTTCTATATAGTTTCTATTTTTTATAATTAATTTAAAATATTATTTAGAAGTAGTTTACTTTTATATCTAAATTAAAACTATTTATATATATATAAATATTTAGTCTTCTCTTAATATTATTATATTATATTCTATTATAGTATAAAATTATTATCTAATTTTATATTTACCTTTATTATATTTTATTTCTTAAATAATCCTTAAAATATAGACCTAAATTAGGTATATAAAAAACCCCTTATAATATTTTAACTATTTAAAGGTTTAAATTAATATAGTATTACTAAATATATCTACTAGTATAGGAGGTTTAAATAGAAGTTTAGCCTTAGATCTAATTAGTAGTCTAGCTACTCTCCTAGCTATATAAACTAAAAAAATAAAATAGTTTAAAACTTAGCTAGCTACTATTTTTATAAAACTAGAATATAACTAAATAGAATAAATACTCTTAGAATTAGATAGATAGAAGAAACTATATAAATTAAAACTAAACTTAAAATACTAAGATAGAAAGGGTCCTAGGAAGGGACTCTCTATATACTAGATATTTAAGATCTACTAACTAATCTATATATAGGCTATTAAATAAGGCCTAAGCTTAAAGGTAGATAAATATTCTATAAGGGGATTTAACCTTAGGTTAAATTAACCCTTATACTACCCCCCTCTAAGCGTAATTTAGGGTCTTAATAGTTCTTAAAGACTATAAGAATACCTATATCTATAAAAAAAAAAAAAAGAATAAATTAATTTAAAAAGAAAAAAAAATAAAAATAAAGAAAATATTCTCTATACCCTTAAAAAATTTCTTATTAAATTTATATAGTTATAGACTAGATTAGAGTATCCTACTTTAGTATAATTATATAGGGCTTTATAATTTTCTATATAAAAATACCTTTATTTAGAATTTTTCTAAGTAATTAACTATATACTATTATATATATATTATATAGGGTTTCCTAATCCTATAAAGAGAGGTTAAAATCTAGTTTAAAACCTTAAATTTTTTATTATAGTTAAAGACTTAAAGTATTTAATATATAAAACTTAATTCTTTATAATATTAAAAAATATAAGATAAGTATATCTTATAGATATTAAATAGACTATTTAGATTAAATTACGATATTAACTAGTTTATTTTTAAATAATCTTTTATTAACTATTTACCTTAATAGGTATATTATCTTTAGGATTACTATCTAAAAATACTTTATTAAGGGTAACTTTCTTCTAAGTATCTAGGCACTTAGGGGGCCTAGCTACCTAAGGATTAGTATTATAAAAGTTACCTACTAGCTTTAAGATATTTTTAAAGTTAGATATTAAATACTATATATTATTTAAGTTATTATTTATAATAAATAAAGTAAGGAAGTAAACTATTATAGTAGAGCTTCTATATAGCTGGCTAAACCTTAGGGCTATATATTATCTAATTAGGATAAAGGATTTTAGGCTTTCTATTAGCTAAAAAAAGGTATTTTATATATTCTAATTAGTCCTTAAAACGCGATATAATAATATTTCCCTAAATACTAATATAACTAATATATTATCTATAACCACTCTAGCTATAAAATATTAAACTTAATTATATATTTCTAAATATTTACCTAGTATATAATCCTTCTTTAGGTATTAGTCTAGCCTAATACTAACTAATACTTTAAAAACTTAAAACCTTTTTTTTAATTTAATTTAACTTTATCCCTTATCTATCCTTTTACTATAATACTATTATAATACTTAACTTTAATAATACTCCTAGTAGTCTTATACTATCTTTTTTATCTACCTTAATATCCTTTAAGATATTCTATATCTATAGAATACTATCTATATCCTTTATTTCTATAGTACTTCCTAATACCTTCTAATAGAGTAGAAGTCCTCCTAGTACTAAAGTACCTATTATATATAATATAGATATACTTATCTAGGATAATATTATAGCTATAATAGATAGAATAAAGTATAGATATCCCTTTTTATTATTATCTTAATTAATATTAATAGGGATTTATAGGTACTATTACCCCCTAAATTTACCTATCTTAAAGTTATAATATTATATCCTTCTATATTAAAAAGTATACTATTATCCTATATATTTTTACTAGCTAACCTACTATATTCTACTATAGATACTATATAATACTCTCTTTATAATACCTTACTTCCTTATTAGTATACCTTTCTTAAGTACTATATAATTATTATAGGATAGTATTAGTAGTATAAGGAGTATTCTAATAATTCTAACTAGGAGTATATCCTCTTTTATAAGGTTCTAGAGCTCTAGAAATAGGCTAAGTAATACCTTTATAAGGCTAAGTAATTTAAGTCTATTATAGAAGATATTATTCTCCCCTTCTTCTAAAATTATATAGATAATAGTAAATAAAAGTATTTCCTCCTATAATAGATTATATTTCTAAATTAGTATAAAATAAACTTTTAAAGTAGATTAATTATACCCTATCTCTTTTTTTTTATATATATTCTTATCTAATACCTAAACTAATATCTACTTTATAGATATATTTTTATATTATACTACCTATTCTAGCTATATACTATCTCTCTATTAATTAGTAATAATAGGCTAGGGACTTATACTACTCTACTATAAATATAGTTATCTATTTAATCTAGTTCTTAATATCTTTATAAATAGAAAACTAAAGAAATACTATATATATTATAGATAAAAATATTCTCTACTAACTCCTATTATACCTCTTTCTAAATACTATATTATTAGTAGGCCTACTAATACTATAATTTAACTATATTCTATACCTTATACTCTATTATCTTTACTAAGTCTTTTATAGCTCTTTACCCTAATAAGACTAACCCTATAAAGGTTATTTTAGAATAGCTATTATTTATTATATAAGGCCTATTAGATCCCTCTTCTAATATCCTCTTCTAGACTAAATATAATATAATTAATACTATATACTCCTTTACTATTATATATAGAGGATTTAGATATAAAATCTATTTAATTTATAATAGTATAAATACCTATCTAGTCTACTCCTATATCCCTAGATCTATAGATATTAGGTAAGGTATTAAACTTTACCTCCTCTAATAGTCCTATACCTAATTATAATAATAAAAGTAGTAGGGATAAATTTAGTAATAGGGACCTCTTTATAGAGGACTTTATAATTACTAAAGACTAAATATATTAATAAAATCCTCCTATTTAGTAATCTTTAAATTCTATAAACCTAGACTATCTATAGAAACCTATACTTCTATCTAAAGAATTAAACTATATATTAGTATTCTATTAGAAGCTTAAGAATATTTAGATAAATACTTACTCTATTTATAATTACTAGTAATTTAACCTCTATATTATCTAGGGAGAGTATAATAACTACTACTAGAATTAGATAAAAAATAATAGACTAGATTTTATTTTATTATATAAGAGTAGGAATAATATAGACCTAGGGCCTCTACCTTTATTATTATTACCTCTTACTAATATAGAAGAATATCTATTTACTTAGATCTAGGTTACTATAGAGATATATACCTATAGGGGGGCCTAATACTATTATTATAACTATATTTATAACTTTACTATTAATATAGTAATACCTTTTTCTTAACTTCTATAGTTTTTTTAAGAGGTTAAGATTATTATCCTAAAGCCTATCTAGACTAAGGGGGATAACCTAGATTAGATTAATTACTAATTTAAGAAGGACTACTATATATACTATTCTATTATATAGTAGTAACTTCTATTTCTAGTTACCTATTATTCTAACTACTAAAATATTACTATTAACTATAAGACTCTTATATCCCTTCCTATTAATAGTTCTATTAAGTAGTAACTAGAGGTCCTTTACCTTAGTTCTAAAGACTCTAATTCTAGTTAAATAACTAATACTATATCTAATACCTTCTTTAGCTAGTAATCTTATCCTTTAAATATAGGTAGTATACTACCTAATACTACTTCTATATAAGGAGGAGGTAAGAGTATATATAATAGTAATAAAGAGGCTAGTATTAAGGATAATATATATAAGAATAAGAATAAGCCTCTAGAGGTCTTAGCTATACCTAATTTAGATATAGCTACCCCTAAGTTTAAATCTTTTTAGGATTAAATTTATTTTTATATTAGTTATATTTACCTCTCTATAGGAGCTATTTATCTAATACTAATTACTAAGTTTACTAGAAGTATTTACTACCTAAGTCTTATATTCCCTTTACTATACCCTACTAGTATAGGTAATTATAATAAGCCTTATCTATAAGAAGTTAATCTTATTATCTATATATATTACCTTCTTTATTATAAAGATAGATATTTTACTTACTATTTTTAATTTTAGTTTACTCTATTTAATATAATAATATAGAAGATATCTATAATATAGACTAGTTTTATAGCTAGGTAAGATATTAATAGTTTTCTATTATAGGCTAAGGATATTTAGACTACCTTTTTAGGGCCTAATTAAGGAGTATTACTAATTAACTCTATTATTTATATAGGTGCCTAGTTTTAGGGAATATAATTATACTAGTAATAAGAAGGTAGGAAGCTTAATACTATAGTAAATTATTATAACCTTAACTATCTAATACCTGCCTAATACTTTCTAGATTAAGTAGTTAAAAAGCCCTACCTTATTTATTACTTTCTTTACTACTAATAACTTTTAGTATAATCTCCTCTAGTTTATACTATAATTTAAGGAGTAGTAGATAGTAACCTTAAATATATAAAGGAGACTTATTTAGGACTTTCTAAAAGAATATTCTTATATTATAGTTTACTATTTCTATATTTAATTTACTATATTTAAAAAGTATATTCTTATCCCTCTTTTTAATATCTAGGACTCCTAGGATTACTATAAATAGTAGGGGTATAGGAGTACCTATAATTATAGGCTCTACTATATTAGTAATACTCTAAATCTAGACCTAGAATTAGGCCCTTTAGCTATAGAGGCTAATATTAAATACCTAGCCTAATACTAGTCTAATACTATTTTAGTAACCTATCCTAAACTAATATAATCTAATAGTATTATTATTCTAATTAATACTATAATACTATTATTACTTCCTTTTATAAAAATAAAATTTAATAACTAGAAACTATTATTAATTCTTATCTAGTATTATATATACTAATATATTTCTAGTTACTATCTTTAGAAGAATACTACTATAGAAGAGAAAACCTATAGGTTTAGGGCTCCTTAGTCTACTTATTTATACCCTACTTTTATTATTCCCCCTAGAAAGCGATATAGACGCTTTAAACCTATTTATAATTATATATAACTTAACCCTTTCTATCCTATATTAGTATTAGGCTAAAGGGCTAATACTAATATCTAAGTCTATACTAGTATAGCTAGTATAGCTTAGTATATTAGTATATATACCTTAAAGACTAAAAAATATATTATTTCCTATATAAACCTTATAGTATCTATTCTTTCCTATCTAAGTAAAGATTATACTCTTACTTTATTTATATCTAAGCTTATAAATAAAATAATTAGAGAAAGAGACTATTTAGTCTAAGAAGTTATATATATACTATTTAGCCTTCTACTTATATAGTCTATATAGGTTATAATAAGTATTAATTACTAGTTTAAAAAAGTATAGTCTACTATATTCTTTTTTTATTAAGTCTAATAGATAAATAAGGAAAAGCTTAATTCTAATAGTACTTTATTCTAGAGTAGAAAGTTAATACTCTAAAGATATAAGGAATACCTATCTATACTTAATAGCCTCTACTATATTAACTTCCTTCTATATTTTAATTATAAGAGTAAAATCCCCTCTAGGTAACCTAGGACTAAACTATATATTCTATTCTATTATCTATAGTACTCTTCTATATTAAATCTAGCCTACTTCTATCGCGTTAAGCTTATACTTTATTATCCCTTCTAGTATATAGATAATATTTATAACTTTTAGGAGTAGTTATTTAAGACTAATACTAAGGCCTATTACTATTATTATATATATTATATCTATAAGTATATTAATTATTATAGAGATAATTTTAATTAGGTAGAGGTAGAGAACCTAGAACTTAAAGAAATACCTATTTAAGACTAATTTAAGTTAGATAAGCTAGTAGCTTAAGGACCTACTATTAATAGTAAACTAGTTAACTAAGATATACTAGGGTCTAGGCCTATTAACTATATTAAGGACTAGGGTATTAAGGAATATAATAACTACTAGGACCTAAATAATTTAACTTACTAGAAGTAGTTAATTTAGGAGTATCCTATTACTAGAGTAGAATAGTCTAATACTAACCCTAATACTCTAACTATTTAATAAAGAATTACCTTTAACGTAGTAATAAACTATTTTAAGGTAATCCTTAGTAAAAGGGTATTACTATAGCTTCTTATTAATCTTAATAGAAAAGCTAGTACTAGTAAAACCTATATTATTAAAATAATTTTAACTTACCTTAATTAACTAGCTAAGGAAGTAGGTATACTATCTCCTATTATCTAATCTATACCTACTAGAATTATTATATTCCTAATTAATAGCTAAATAATTAATAGCCTTTTTTAGATTCTAATTATATATATAGAAGGGATTATACTACTACTATCTACTACTATTCTATAGTAGTTATAGTTTACTTTCTCCTCTATATACTATCTTATTATTAATAAGAAGTCTATAGTTAGTCTTAATATACTAGCTTAGATTAGTATCTAACTTAGTAAGATCTATTCTTAATTTATATACCTCCCTTTTACTAGCCTAAATATTATTATATCTAGAGACTTTTACTAGTTATTACCTATTACCTAGCGACCTTTATATAATCTATTATTAAGTAAAGGACCTATTAATACCCGTATAAAGTAGCTCTACTAGTAATTCTTAAAGACTATTATTTTTAATACTATTTAACACTAATAAGGAGATAGTAAGGCTAATTTTTAGAATACCCTCTTATAACTTTAAGTTAATAAAAATACTTAGTAGGACTAGTTACTATTCTAAACTCGTTATAGGGTTATTCTTTTAAATTTAGAAATAGATACTTTCTATAATTCTATATACCTCTATACTAAGCGCCACGAGGTTAATATAATTAATTATAATTATCTTTAGGACTAATACTAGCTAGTATTAGCCTACTACACTAAATATAATAATTCTATATATATAATAATACTATTAATAGAAGTTAGTAATCTAGAGAGTAAACTTCTCCTTTCTATTAGTACTAAGGTTATATTTCTAACTAATACTTAGACTAAGTATAGTCTTATTAATAGAGCTATTAGCGAGGTTAATAATATTATATAGTATCTAGCTATTATAGACTATATAAAGGAACCCCCTTTAGCTATTCTTACTATTTTTAATTAGTATATAGGGCCTGGTCTATATACTATAGAGGTAGGTAAGATAGCTATATCTATTTTTTCTATATCTTATAAGTTCCTTTATAACTAGATAGTTATTATATAGGTCTAGTTTTCTCTCTATTTAATATAGGCTATTATAGTATATAAGTTCTAAGGTTTTAGTTTTACTTTAACTAGGATACTTATATCTAGGGAGAAGGACTTTATTACTAGTTTACTATATATTGCCCTATTATATATATAAAGTATTAAAGACTTTATATTTAAAACTTCTTTTCCTTTCTAGTGTCTAAGGTCTAAAGATAGGAAATATATAAAGGTAAGAAAGAAAGATAAATAATAGAGGTTAAATTAATTACTTTTATACTTAGGGACTATTTTCTAGTTATTATAAAGCCTAATACCTTTTAGTATATCTAATACTATATCTTCTACTAATTTATTATCTAGTTCTTATCCTTAGTACTATAAAGTATATCTATAATCTAATTTATATTATTAGATAGATCCTCCTTATTACTAAATACTATATCTAGAATATAAGTAGCCTCTTTACTAGTAAATCTACTTACTCTAAATATATAGTCTCTAATTTATTAGTAATACCTAATATTATAGCTAATACTTTACTTATAAAATAGAGTATAGTATATACTTCTTATATAGACTAGAAAGTAGTAGAGTAATACCCTTTTTATATATATTCTAGTATACTATATAGACTATAGATTAGTAGAAGAAGCTAGTAAATTAGGCTATATAGAATAGACTAATAAGTACCCTCTCCTACTTAGACTATAGAATTATAAATAGTAGATAAGTAATTCTTAAAGTCTTATATATAGAGAGATATTATATAACTAATAAGGTTACCTTATATAGTATATAGTACTATATTAAATTAGTTAAAAATATTATAGTTTAAATAGAAACTTACCTTTATACTTTTTTAAGCTAATATCCTCTTTACTAGAATTAGATCCTAAATTTATATATTTAACCTAGCTAGTATCTACTTAATTTATATCTAGTAGGTATTAGTAAGGTATTAGTTTTAGAATACTTATATACTTATAAATAGGAGATCTTTATTCTATAGATTATTAAGAAAGGTCTTAAAACCCTAGCGAAAATAGTTCTACTTTTAGTATAAAGTTTTAAAGTATTTAATAATCTTATCCCTTATAATAATCTAGGTATTAAGTATAGCTATATTCTTAATACTAATCTTAGTATTAAAAACTTCTTATCTAAAGGCCTTTTAGTCTATTTTAACTTTTTCTTTCTTATTTCTCTCGAGAATAGTAGATAGGTTAAGTAATTACTAGTCTAAAGTCTTTAATAATAAGGCTCTAGTATTAGTTAAGGTATTAGGTAGTTAGATAGATATTAGTATTATTAGAGTTAAAATAGGGAAACTAGAGATATTAAAATACCGAGCTTACTTCTCTATAAACTACTTAGCCTTAATTTTACTAATATTTTAGCTAGTATAGGCTACTATCTTATAGCGCTAAGTAGTTCTAGTATTAAAACTATTAAATATATTAGTACCTAATACTATCTAATACTTTTTTAACTTACTATATTATATTATATATATTATTTAATTAGATATATAACTATTTTAGTATATTAGGCTAGTCTCTTATTAGTAACTAATTAATAATTAGCTATATAGCTAGTAGAAAGGTATTCTTCTAGAACTTAGAGTAATATATATTATCTACTATTTTATTATACTTTATAGTAAGCTCTTTACTAGTTTTCTTTATTTAAGTAGTTATATTTTTCTTTATACTTTTATTTAAAGAGTACTCTCTAGTACCTTTATACTACTTAATATTAGGTAGGTCTATTATAGTAAAGGTATTAGGTAAGTATTAGATATAAGGTAATAGGTAGGTATTAGATATAAAATAAATAATTATATAGTCCTATAATATAGAGTATAGAAGAAAGGTAGTAAAAGTAAATAAAAAAAGTTATTAATAAATATTATAAGTAGACCTTATATAATTAAACCCTACTATTATATATCTATCTATTAAGTACTTATACTATAAATACTAAAATACTTTTACTTACTTAAGTAAAGGTAAATATACCTTACCTAAAAGTAGAAATATTCTATTACTTTTTTTACTATATAGACTAATACTACCTAATA
>MU001494.1:273953-355225 GCA_010093485.1 Karstenula rhodostoma CBS 690.94
AAGTAAAGGTAAATATACCTTACCTAAAAGTAGAAATATTCTATTACTTTTTTTACTATATAGACTAATACTACCTAATATCCTATATATACTTATAATAGCTTAAATAAGTTAAGTTTTTATAAATATAGAGCTTTTTTTCTAATTTATTACCTTTTATTTTTACTTTTTTCTAGTTTACTTTTACTTATATTACACGCGTATACTAAATAAGCCTATTATATAATCTATATAAGTACTATAGTTTCTACTCTTTTATCCTCTCTCTTCTTTATCTTAATATTATAAACTATTAACCCTCTTTAATTAATCCTACCTATAAATAATCTCTATAAGTTTACTAGTATAATACTATATAAAAAGATTAAGCCTTTATACCCTATTAGTAGTAAGGGTAAAGGTAAGGCTAAGACTTAAAATAAATTAGATATTAGTTCTAAATATTAGCTCTATACTTATATATTATAGCTAGTCTATCTAATTATCTAATAACTACTAAGACTCTTTATAAGACTACTACTTCTAGTTTACCTACTAAGGCTTAGTAATCTACTCTAACTACTAGTAGTATTAAAAAGCCTTATTACTATAAATCTAGTAGTAAGTATAGTACTAATATTAGACTAGTATTAGACTAATATTCTTTAGCTATAGCTCTTTATAAGATCTACTAGTTTTAAAAGAGTACTAACCTACTTATCCCTAAGCTACTATTCTAGTGTCTAGTAAGGAAGGTAGCTATTAATTATAGTATCTTCTACTCTACCTACTATACTCTCCCTAAAACTATTAATAAAGACCTAGTTTATAGTTTTTACTTTTAGTCTAGTACTATTATAGCTCTTTAGAAAGCCTTTAAGGCCTTTCTAGTTTATTTCTTTAAATATAAGTATTAGTCCTAGTATTAGGCTCTATTATATTTATTAACTAAATTTAAATATATTACTAGTCTATATCTATACTAAGCGTATTACTATTATAAAGTATAATATCTAGTATATTTACTAACTTACTAGAGTAATTAGTCCTTACTAGAATATACTATTTTAGTTTACTTAGCGCTAGGCTTATATATAAGTATTAGGCTAGGTATTAGAACTAATACCTCTATTTATTAATTATACTTTAGGGTACTTATATATAAAGAATAAAGTTTATAGTAGTAATAGGTTTTTATTAATTAGGTTTTTAAGGAAAATACTATTCTTTAAGGTTTAGTAGATAATTTAGTACTACCTTAATAGTAGTATAATACTAGGTAAAATACCTCTTTAGTATAGTTAGGTAGTTCTAGCCTATTTAGCCCTACTAACTATATTCTCTTAAATTCTTTTTTTTTCTATACTATAATTCTTATATAGTTATTATATACTTCCTCTTTTATCTTTATAGGTAATAAGGGTTTATTATAAATATACTAATTTAGTTTATATAGATTAGTAATATATTTTATTTAGTAAGGTAAATAAAGAATAATAAACTAAATAACTTATCTAATATATTAAATAAATAAAATTAACTAGTAAATACTCTACTATATTTTAATAGCTCTAGACTAAAATTAATTAAAATAATATTCTACTATAGGTAGTATACTATAATAGCCTAAAAGAGTTAGTTAAGAATAAACTACTCTATTATAAAAAGCCTAATAGCCTAGAAGCCCTAATTAAACTAGTAGTATAAATTAACTATTAATTATATAAATAATAGCTAAAGAAAAAAAAATCTACTAAACTAGTATTTAGTTTAAAAGCTAATATATATAAACTATATTATAAGTAAAAAGACTATAATAAAAATATAATTATAAAAAATAAAATCTAAAAAAGGAAGGAATAAACTATATAGTAAAAAAAGTAAAATAATATCTAATAGTAATATTTTAAGAATAAAACTTATCTAAACTATAGAGAGAAGAAATACTTTAAAACTAAATATTTTTTAAAAAAGTTTTAGGGTAAGTAAACTTAGGTAATAAGGATAACTATAGTAATACTATAGTCTAGAACCCCTATACTACTATAGGGAGATACTATAGATAATAAATCTAAAACCTCTAAACTACTAATAAAAGTCTAGAAGATAACTAATAAAAAGAATATTATAAATTAAATTCTATAAAACCTATACTAAATATATAGAAGTAGTAAATACTTTATACTAGTTTATAACTATAAGATTAGAATTATAGATATAAATATTAACTAAATATACTACTAAATAAAGGAAAAGTAAAGTAGAATACTAGTTCTAGTATAGTAAATCTAAATAGATAATAATTACTTAATAATTAAATAGTAGTACTATAAATTTACTAAATATAAATATTATAAAAGGAAAAAAGATATAATAATAAAAGTACTTAGTAAGTTAAAGTATAAAAAACTATTAAAAAAGAATTATACTATAGAATTATACTATATATATAGGTATAAGGAATAAAAAAAGTACTATAATATTCTAGAATAATACTAATATTATCTATACTATTACCTTATATACTAGAAATAAAAATATATAATAGAATATTAGCCTATAGAATATAATTTAAAAAAAACTAAAAAACTTTATAAATATAGTAATAATATTTATCCCTTATAAAAAAATCTAAAATATATATAATAAATTTAATAGAAAGACTATAACTATATAGAAAGATATTTAAAATACCTTAGTAAGAAAGAAAAAATTACTAGTAGCTAATAAAAAGAATATTATAAATATATTATATTATATAACTACTTAGTTATAGGGTACCCTATATACTAAAATTAAATAAATAAAAGAGAATTTATTTAAATTCTTAGGGTAGAATAATACTAGAAGTATATATACTAAAATTATTTTAAACCCCCTTAGAAATACTAATAGAGTAATTAGAGGTAATATATAAAGGAGTCTAAAAAAGTAAAAAATCTATTATATAATAACTCTTTAATATATAATAAATATAAGTTTATAAAAGTCTATAATAAAACTTAAATAATATTAAAAAACTAGAATACTACTATATAATAAGCTAAGCTAGTAAGGGTATTCTAAAGGCTTAAAAAATAAATAAAAATAATAGGGCTATAGAACTTTATATAGAAAAGTAGATTATAATTAGAAAATTTTAAATAAATATACTAATAGACTCTAGTACTACTAAATATCTAATCTTATCTAAAATAGTAGAGAAATATAACTTACTATATTATAATAAAATAGAGCTAGTCTAATTAGAAATAGTAAATAGAATATTTTTTTAAAAATATAATAAAGGCTAATTATACCTTAAAATACTACTATTACTAGTATATATTAAAGAATTTAAAAGCTAATATAGTTTTACTATAATAAATATAAGAAGTCTAAAAGCTATTATAGACTATAACTAATTATTAAAAAATAATCTAAATATTAACTAGAAAAGTTAAATAATATATAACTAAGAATTAATATTATAAATTACTAGTATAAGATACTTATAGAAAATAAAACTAAAGGCCTTAAATACTTTAACTAAGTAGGCTATATAATAATAAACTAAAGAGATTTTAACTACTAAAATTATTAGAATTCTTAGAGAAAACCTAGAATAAGTATAAATTATCTAGATATAATACTTAGATCTTTAAGTTATAAAAAAACTATTAATAATTCTACTAAAATATAAGAAGTATATAAAACTCTTTAAAGAAATTAAAAAAAAAGAATTACTAGATTACTAAAAATAGAATTATAAAGTACCTTTAGAAAAGGGTATAAAACTATAACTAGAATAACTAAAACTAATATTAATAAACTAGAAAAAAAAAGTATAGGAGTATTTATAAAAGAACCTAAAATAGAAGTATATTTAGAAAAGTTATAATTTTATAGTCTTTTTAATCCTATAGATATCTAAAAAGAATAGTAAGCTATAACTCTATATAGATTATAAATAACTAAATAATACTATAATTAAGAATTAATATCTATTACCCTTAATTATAGAACTTATAAATTAACTCTAGAGAGCTAAGTAGTTTATAAAATTTAATATATATAATAGATATTACTATATATAAATAGCTAAAGGGTATAAATAAAAAATAGTATTTAGAACTAGATATAGTCTCTATAAATACTAGGTTATACTATTTAAATTAATAAACGCCCCTATAATATTATAGATAGTTATTAATAAAGTATTATATAAATATTTAGATATATTTTATATAATATATTTTAATAATATACTTATCTACTCTATTAGAATACTAGAGGAATATATTAAATATATAAAAAAGATACTTAAGAAAATAAAAGAATATTAATTACTTCTCTATTTAAATAAATATAAGTTCTATATTATTAAAATAGAATATCTAGAATTTATTATTTTAAGAGAAAGTATATTAATAGATTTAAAGAAGGTTACTACTATATAGAAATAGCTAGTTTTTAAATTAGTAAAGGATATCTAGTTCTTTTTAAAGTTTACTAACTTTTATTAGAAATTTATAAAAAATTATTCTAAAACTACTATACTACTAATAGATTTTATAAAAAAAAGTAATAATAAAGTTATATAACTAATCTAAAGAAAACTATTAAAGATATTTAGAAAATTATAAGTAATATTTCTAATAGCCCTACTTCTATAAATATTTAATCTATAAAAATTAGCTAGAGTTTTTTTTTTTTTTTTTTTTTTTTTAAAAATAAACCCCTAGGAGGAGCTATCTAGTATTAAGAAAATATTTAGATATTCTATATAATTTTATCGCTGGCTCTATAATTATTCTTTTTAATAAGTTACCTATTTAGGCCTAGTTCCTTCCTATTTTAGGCCTAGTTTTATTTCTATTTAGGACTAATTCGCCACGCTAGCCTATTTAGGAATTAAACTATTCCTAATTAGATAGTTTCTAGTTTATTTAGGTTAACTTTCCCTATTTTTCCCTTTTTAGATATTTATTTATAAGTTATCTCTAACTTTATTAGAAATTTTTCGTCCCCTAATAAAGACTAGTATAAATTAAAGTAATACCTTACTTTTTTAAACTTTTAAAGTTATATTTAATAGACTAACTTTAATAGGATTTAATACCTTCTTATTAGGGCGATCTTATCTCCTACCCTACTACTAAACCGCCATTTTAGTGCTTAGATTAGGTCTAGTATCCGCGAAACACGAAGTTACTTTTTCCTAGAGAGTTCGATAGCTAGAGTTAAAATAAATATATTTAATTATATATTAGGAGTAATTTTTTTATAACTAGATAAAAATAGAAAATAGAAACTAGTATTCTACTATTTATAGAAGTTTTTAAAAGTAGAACTTTATTATAATATTTATAATAAAGAACTACTAGTAATAGTAAATATTATTAAATAATAGAAAATATAACTTATAAAAATTTATTTTAAGGTAGAGATATAAATAGACTACTAGAACCTTACTACTTTTATATTAACTAAAAAGCTTAACTAATAATAAATATAATAAATAGAATTTCTAATAAATTTTAATTTTATAATTTATTATTAGTTTAGAACTCTTAATAGTATAGTAGATACCTTAAGTAAATAATTAGATTTAACTAAGAATAAAATTAAGCTATATAATATAATACTATATAAATATAAAAATAGTATACTTAAGTATAACTAGCTAAAAATTAGAGTATAGATAGCTAGCCTAAAATTATTAAATCCACTATAAATAATAATAGATTACTATAAACTATAGATATAGATAGGTTAGTTATATATTATATAATTATATAAATTATTATAATTAATTATTATTCTAAGTCTAACTAAGATATACCCTTAAATAGTACCTTAGTACCCTATACTAGTTCTAATAGTATAAAATATCCTAGCCTCTCCTTTTATACTTACTACCTACTACTACTAGTAGTTACTATAACTTACTATAATAGTAAATATACTATACTATAAGTAATAATATATATATATAATCTAATATACCCCCTTAACTTAGTACCCCTAAGCTACCTAAGCTAAATTATAAGTAATAGCTTAGAGTACTTAGTAAAAATAGTCTTAAATTTCTTTAAGTAGTATAGTACTTATTACCTCTTAATTTTCTATATTAACTAATCTAAGCTAGTTAAGGAAGTCTAGCTATTTATTTACTAGTAGTACCTTTATAAGTCTATTAATAATTATTTTAGCTAACTTAGTATACTTAATAGTAATTATTTCTATAGAGACTTCTTATTATAGCTAGTAATTATAGATATTAACGTATTAGAGCTTAGTCTAGAGTTTTAATACTTCCTAAGTTACTAAGTAAATTGTCTATTAATTATTATATTATATTATAATTATAGAGCTAGGTAATATAATTCTAAGCTCCTTTAATAATTTTAAAATATAGATAGCTTCCTTAGCTACCTATAATAGGGCGAGTAGTTCTACCTCTATTATAGAGATAGTAATAGTATTTTATTTATTTACCCTCTATACTATTAGACTATTAAATAACTTAATTATATAGCCCTATAAGCTTTTCCTATTAATTATATTATTAGTAAACGAGGTATCGCTAGTAATCTAAAGGTATAATCTACCTCTAAGCTATAGACCCTTATATTTAGTAACTAAGAGATATAATAATACTTTATTAGTAGTATTTTAATATACTTAGCCTAGGTTTAATAGAAACCAGGCTAGCTATAATATAATAAAAGTAATATCTAGTTATATTATAACTACTATAAATAGTAGTAATCTAATTTTTTATTAATACTTATTAATCTCTAATAGTAAGGCTAGACCTTCTTAAGGTTTAAGCTCTATACTAGCTATAGATATATTATAGTAGTAATTAGTTTTATTTACTAGTTATTAGATCTTCTTAATATATAAGGTCTATAATAATTATATAAGTTACTAGTCTCGTTTTTAAATAACCTCTATACTAAGGAACTATTATAGGTTATCTCCTCTAGTTATAGTATATTTTTATTTAAGTAGTTTTACTACTTTAGTTACTACTACCTCTTTTATTTAGTAATAAGTAATAATAATATTATCTATATAGAAGAAGATAATAATACTATCCTTAATTATATAGTATAGTTTATATAAAATTATAGTAAAACCTATACCTTTAAATATTATAGTAAATTCTTTCTACTATAGCTTAGGTAAGATTTAGAGTCTATAGAGGGCCTTCTATAGTTTAAGGGTTATACCTCTTTTTTAGTACCCTATAGATATCCTTATATAGACTTCTCAATTAAGTATTATATATATAAACGTGTTAGTTATATTATATTATTTTAGTTTAAGGTTATACCTAGTAGCTATCGCTATAAGTATATAGAATAATTAATTAGCTAAGGTTACTATATAAGTATCTTATAGAGTAATATCCTTCTACTAGTTTCCTTATATAACTAGTTAAGCTTTATATTTTAGAAATTAATAGTATTTATTAAATTTATAGGTATATACCTATATATAGTTAAGGATTTAGTAACTTACTTATTTAATTAGTCTCTATAGTACTTCTATCTATAAGTTTATTTATTAATAGCTAATAAGGTATTTACGTTTAGTTTTTTAAAATAATTCCCCTATTAGGTAATCCTTAAGTCTAGTTTAAATCGTTAGTAGTAGTAGTAGTTAGCTTTAATAAGGCTTTAATTCTTTTATAAGTATCTATTTTACTTATACTTTATTAAGGTTATAGCCTTTATATACGTCTTTATAACCTACTAGGGTACCTACTATAAATATAGCTACCTAGGGTATAATCTTTATACTAGCTACTATTAGCTACTATATATAGTTATCTACTATTTATACTTTTAGTAATAGTATATTCTATATTATAAGTTATACTAGTAGTATAACTAATAGTAGTATTATTAATAGTAATAAATAGGCACTATTATACTTCCTCTCTAGTAACTTTTCTAATATCTCTTATTATTATTATAAGTTACTATAACTTATTATAATTAATTTATTTTTATAGAATAAAGTTATCTCTAGTTTAGTTATTAGAGTAGGTAGTCTCTCTATAGTTCTAACCTATAATATAATCTCTTCTAGAGTACTATATATAAGGTTATCTATAAGTTCTTTCTATATTCTATTAAATATTATATCTTTATTAAATATAATATTATAGATACTAATTACTTTTAATAGTAATAGAATCTATATATACTAGATATTTATTAATTAGTATCCTATAAGGTATCTAATCTATACCTTTAGGTTAAATTTTTATAGTTTACTTTTTCTATACTATATATTATTAGTTATAGTAAAGGCTTTACTTCTATATACTTTAAGGTATACTAGGTTTAGTTTCTAAGACTAAGTTACTATCCTATTAATAAGGGTAACTATTATAAAGAATATTTTATATAGTAAGTACTAGTAATTCTTATAATTTAGTGTTTAATTATATAGGTATACTATAGCCCTAGTAATCTTAGGCTATATTTCCTATAGAAGGTTCGTATTAAATTATATTATATAGGCTTTTTCTTTTATTATACCCCCTAAGCGCTTAGCTCCTCTATTTTATACTTATATATCTAGTACTAAGGGCTTAATTTTAATACCTTAGCTTATATACTAGCGTTTAATATCTACTTTTACTATAAAGATCTTATTATCTAATTTAATAATCTTAACTATTATACTAAACTATACTTTTATAAATAGTATAAAGCTACTAAGTATCTTAATAATAGTCCTTACTAGATAGTTATCTTTAAAGTAGAAGTCCTATATATAGCTAGAGTATTAATTAGTAATTAATATTTAGCTTTTCTCTTTAGTAGAGCTATTAGGTTTAAAGTTATAAAAGTTAATTATAATATATTTACTAGATCCTTAATTATTTAGTTAAGGTATATATCTAATCTATTATTTTAATTTAGCTTATCTATAGATATTATATTTTACTATAGGGATACTTTTAATATATACCCCCTTAGCTTATTATACTAGGTACTTAAGTATATTTAGTTCTAGGTAGCCTAGTTATTTATACTATATAGCTATACTTATAGTTTTTACTTTATACTTTATATATATTATTATCTTATATATAGTATATACTATATTTTATATAATAATATAAATACTATTAGTAAATCTATACTCTAGTACCTATTAACTATATAGCTCTTATAATTTTACTATAATAGTATTATTAGCCTATTTTAGTATTATAGGTTCTAATTTAGTATCCTACTATAGTCCTTAATATCTAAGTAGTTAAAAGGATACTAGATTATAGAGTAGGTTAGGGTAGTAAGCTATATTATTAAGCCTAATTATACTATTTCCCTAGTAATTTTATAGTTTAAGGTAAACGCTTCTATATCCTTATATCTAGACCTATATATTATCTACCTATATAAAGTCTCTTAGTATTAATAGCTAGAATAAGATAAATTAATTAATATTATTAAAGATATAATATATAGTACTTAAGTTAAGAATTAATAAAATTTATAGTAGGTATATATAAGGGTTAGATTAAGAGGTTACTTAGAAGTTTATAAGAATTATAGTAATTTTCTATCCTTCTAGTTATTTATTACTAGCCTTTAATATTTAGGTTAGTATAGAAGTATATAACTATTTAATTTATAGTATTCTAAATTATACTTATTTAGATACGCGTATCTATTCTTATATTAAGGGATTATTTTAAATATTATACTTAATAAAACTATTTTATCCTAGTTATAGTTTCTACTATACTAGAGCTTTTTTTAAAAAGGTATAGTAGTAATCCTTTAGTATATATTCTATAGAATATATAGGATACTTTTTTTTATTTATATCTTAATTTTTTATTTACTAGTAAGGTATTTTATTCCTTCTATAACCTCCCTACCTATATAGTATAGAGGTATTCTACCTATATAGTATAGAGCTTTACCTATATAGTATAAAGAATCCTTACCTATATAGTATAAGTAGATTAGGGTTATATAATCCCTATAAGGATATTATTATACTCTATCCCTATTTTTAAGTGCCTTATATTTATATAGGTATATTATTACTAGTATAAAAGGTATCCCCTTTAGTACTAGTATCTAGTTCTCCTTTAGTAATAAATATAGCTCTAATTATAGTCTTAACTAGATAATAGCGCTTTATATAGAGTCTAAACCTCTTTATTATATTTTAGTATATTATTTCCTATTTATTTTAGAGGACCTATTTAAAAGTAGTAGTATATACTTTATCTAGTACTATAATACTTCTTATAAAATTATTAAGAATAGTTATATTATTTATAGTTTCTATATAGCCTTACCTCTTAGTAATAGATACTATATAATTATATTTAGCTAGCTAGAGGTCCTATTTAGTTAACCTCTTAATACTTTAAATAATATATAGGTATTTATATTATATTTATAACTTTACTTTTTTATTATTAACTCCTACTTTCTTTATAATAAGGAGGATCTATTCTTTATATAGTTTTTTAAAAAGATAGTAGGTACTAAATAGGTTAGCTATAATAGAACCCTATAAGTATAATATAAGTTTCTCTACTCCCTATACCTCTATATAATATTCTACTAGTTCTATTTTATACTAATTAGATTATAGTTTATAGTATTTAACTTATAAGTTCTACTATAACTTTTATATATTTATAAGGATATATAGGCTACTTAGTATTAGATTATTATTATATATAAATTAATATAAGTCTAGTAGCTATAGTACTTATAGTTATAACTTTAGTACCTTACTATTAATTAAGTTAAATATATACTATACTTAGTTAGCTTTTACTTATATTTCTAGTACTATTAGCTATTCTATATACTATATAGAGGTAGTAAGAAAGGTCTTTATAGGTTTAATAGGTGGCGCTATATTATTTAGTATATATAGTTAGTAATAAGGTAGTAAGACTCTTAATTATTAAATCTACTATAAATAATAATAGATTACTATAAATTATAGATATAGATAGGTTAGTTATATATTATATAATTATATAAATTATTATAATTAATTATTATTCTAAGTCTAGCTAAGATACGCCCTTAAATAATACCTTAGTACCCTATACTAGTCCTAATAGTATAAAATATCCTAGCCTCTTCTTTTATACTTACTACCTACTACTACTAGTAGTTACTATAACTTACTATAATAGTAAGTATACTATACTATAGGTAATAATATATATATATAATCTAATAAAAATATATATATAAAACTAGAAGTATAAAATTTCTAGGGCTATTAAAAACTTAATTAAGGCTAAAAAGAATAATATAATTTCTTTAAGTATAATTTTAATAAAAAATTAAATAAGACTACTAATATTAGATTATTATTAATAATAGATATATACCTATTCTAATTAAAAGACTATATAAATCTAGAGAATAGAGATATTTAAATATTAAAGAAATAATATATTATATTATAAATAAATATACTATTTCTAAGTTTAAGTAATTAATTATAATAGAGATAAGTAGGTACGTATTAAGTCTATTTCGGATAGCTTAGTATTATACCCTTTTTAATTAGCCTATATATAGATACTAGATAAGTCTTAGCTACTTTTTTAGTCCCCCTTTATTCGTGTATTAGTAAAGTATAATATACCTTTTTATCCCCCCTACTTTATTAAGTTACCCTACTTTATAGTAAATCTCTATAATATATATAATAGAGATAAGTAACTATTTAGCTTATTATAAAAATAAGTCTAAGAGATATAAGCCTTATAGACTTTTATAACTACTATCTATAATAAAATAACTATAATAAAGTATAATAATAAATTTTATTATAAAACTTCTAAAATTACTATAGCTAGGAATAAAGTATATATATAATACTATTATAGTAATAGTATATAAACTTATAAAAATTGCTAAGTTTAAACCTATAAAAGAGTTTATAATAATAGAGAAACTAGTCTATAAAATAGATAATATACTATTTTCTAAGTATAGACTATTAGAAGAATTTATTATAAATAGGGATAAGCTTTTTATTTTAAAGTATTAGAATACTTTTACTATAGCTCTAGGAATAAATTAAAAATTATTAATAAGTTTCTACTCTAAAATAAATAGATAGATAAAATATATAAATTAAATACTTAAATAATATTTATAGTTTTATATTAATAAGTAATAAGATAACTAAATAGAACTTCTATTAACTATATAGTTAATATATAATAGTTTAAGATTAGGTATAATAGGATACTTACCCTATTATATAAATTATAAATATAAGCTAGTTACTTATTAAAATTTAAGGAATATAGAAAGTATTTCTACTAAAGCCTAAAATAAAGCTTAGAAAATAAAGAAACTTTATAAAATCTTATAAAAAAGGATTACCTATAAAACCCTTATAGTATTTAAGAATATAAATAAGTAAAGAATTAAAGAATTAACTTTTAAAAAGGGGAATAAAGTTTTCCTATTATAGAAAAATCTAAAAATAAAATAATTAAATAAGAAACTAGACTATCTTTAAATAGAATCCTTTAAAGTATAAGAAATAAAGGGACTAGTTATAATTAAATTACTTCTACTAATAAATATAAAAATTTACTCTACTTTTTATAAATTACTTTTAGAACTAGTACCTTTAAATACTCTAATTAAAACCTAACTAGAGTTAAAAGATAATAAGTATAAGGTTAAAATAATTAAAAATTTATAAATAATTAAAAGTTAGTAAAAATATCTAGTTAAGTAGAAAGAATAGATAGAATAGTATAATATTTAAAAACTAAAAAGAAACCTTATAAATTATAAAAAATTATTAGAGAATTTCTACTAGTTAATAGTAAAAAATTAACTCTAAAAGGATTAAATAATAAGGATATTAATTTAGAATTAGAAAAAAAGTTAAAAAAGGTAAAAAAATTAAGAAAAAAAGAATTAGCCTATAATTAGTCTAGATTAGTTAAAAGTCTATATAGTAGTAATATAGAAGTAGTATTAGTATTTATACTTTTTAAAGCCCCCTCTTTTAGATAATTAAATATACTAAATATATAAGTATTATAAATTATAAATAATTACTTTTATTCTTTTATTTCTATAATCTCTATTTTTAAGTAAGTAACCTTAGTCTTAATATAGAGAAGGGTAAGATATTTCTTATACTTTTTAAATTAAATATATTTCTACTCTTTTTTAGAAATTTAAAAACTATACTCTATATAAATAGTAATATATATTATATACTCCTTAGTTAAAGTATTTATAAAATACTTTAGAATCCTTTTCTCTATATAATAAGTATATTTTATTAGTATTATTAGACTATAATAATAGACTTTATTAGTATAAGTATAATAATAATTAGTTAATAATTATTTTAATACCTTAGGGATAGTTAGAGAAGTTTAGAAAATCTAGAGAAGGATATAATATTATATCTAGAGGTATAGAAAAATAAATTTTTATACTTCTAAACTATATTATAATAATAGGTTATAAGGTAATAAAAGGGTATTAGAATAATAATTTTAAAGGGGGGGATAATATTATAATTATAGTAGAACTAGACTAGAAGAAAGAAAAAAATTATATATAAAATATTAGTAATAGAGATAAAACTAATAAATACTTATATATAAATCTATAGTATAGTTTATATTATAAGTTATATAACTATAATTTTATTAAGAGTATAAAATTCTAAAAGTATTAGATTTTAGTAAAAGTAAAGTAAATATTTCTACTAAAAGGGTAGAATCTATAAAAGTAGACTAGAGAATTCTAGAATAGTAAAAATTAAAATAACTAGTATATAATTTAAAAGAATCTCTATATAGTTTCTATTTTTTATAATTAACTTAAAATATTATTTAGAAGTAGTTTACTTTTATATCTAAATTAAAGCTATTTATATATATATAAATACTTAGTTTTTTTTTAATATTATTATATTATATTCTATTATAGTATAGGATTATTACTTAATTTTATATTTACCTCTATTATATCTTATTCCTTAAATAATTCTTAAGGTATAGACCTAGATTAGATATATAGGAAACCCCTTATAATAATATACTTTATACTAATATATAATAATATATATATTTAAATTCTAAATATCTAAATATATATATATATATATAATACTCTATATATATAACTAAGGATAATATATAAGTAATTCTTAATATATTATATAAAAAGTATTATATTATATATAAAAGAGTAGAGGCTACTCTAGCTAAGAATAAAATACTAGAAAAATCTATTTAAATAAACTTAGAAAAAGGAAAAGTATTCTAGATAGTATATAGGGTAGTAGATATATATTCTAAAGTATTTATATCCTTAGAAATAGTAGAATATTTATTAGAAATTATAAAGTAATATAACTAAAACTTCTTAAAATCTATAAAATAGATATAAAAATATAAAAAAAAAGTAAAAATATATAATTAGAGTTTTACTATAAGACTTCTAGATAAATCTACTCTACTACTAGAAAAAATATAAAATTCTATAAATAAAGAGTATAAAAAAGTAATATTAATAAAATAATATTTAATAGAATATTCTCTAGGAATAACCTCTAATATAGTTAAATATTAAACCCTAATACTTAGTCTAAAAGTAAACTTAGTAATAAGTAATTTAATAAATATATCTACTATATCTATTATATCCCTACTTCCTCTATTCTATAAAATATATTAATATAATAAAGGTCTAATAGTAGCTAACTATAAATAATTCTATATAAGAATATAATATAGCTAGAATACTATAAGTTAGTATAAGACCTAACTTTAAATCTAATAATAAACTAATATAAAATAGCTATTCTACCTTAGTAATTACTAAGTTATATATATTATATCTATCCCTAGCTATATATTCTATAGATAATATAAATAATAAATATTTATAAGCTTATATATAGACTAGATATAATAGCTAATTTAATAAAGAATATATTAAACCTTATTTATTTATATTTAGGGTATATCTTAAGTAAATAAGTATATAAATAATAGGGTATTAATATAAATATAATAGTATAATATATTTATATTATTTTAAAAAAGGGTATATTAGTTAATAAGTATAGATAATTTATAATATAATAGAATAATTAATAGTAATAATAAATTATTTTTAGCTAGTATATTATATATACTTATATAGAAAATATACTTATATAGGAAATATATTTATATATAAACTATAGAATTATAAAATTAATATATACCCCTAGTAAGTTATAAATATAGGTTTTTTAAATAATTACTATTTCTATTAATTATACTAACTATATTTATAGTATATATAAACTTCTAATATTAGAGTTAATAAAATATAATAAATACTATTAGATAGTAAAGAGTCTAAGTAGATAATATATATATTATCTAGTTCTATAAATAATAAAAAATAGGGTAATATTATAAGTATATTAATTTAGTTAAGTAAATTTATTATAAGTTACTAAAGTTTATACTATATAAGTAGTTAACTAGTACTTCTACTAAATATAAATATTAGTTAATAAATTATATTAATAAATAAAACTATATAGATTCTTTTAAAAGTAGTATAAAAAAAGACTTTTATAAAAATATAAGAATATAATAGAGTATAAGTTATTTATTATTTATAGCTATATACTACTAATATATCTAGAATTTAAAAGTCTTAAAAAGAAAAAAAGGAGTATTAATATTACTATTATAAGGGTTAATTTAATCTAAAGTTAAATCCCCTTATAGGATATTTACTTATCTTTAAACTTAGACCTTATCTAGTAGTCTATATATAGATTAGTTAGTAGATTTTAAATACCTAGTATATAGAGAATTCTTTTCTAGAATTCTCTTTATTTTAGTATCTTAAATTTAGTTTTAATTTATATAGTTTCTTTTATTTATTTAATTCTAAGAGTATTTACTCTATTTAGCTATATCTTAGTTTTATATTAAACTTAAGACCTTTTTTTTTAATTAAAAATTAGTAATTATAATATCTACTTTTAGCTCTTTAGGTATAGAAAGATTTACTAAAATTCTAAAATTTTTTTTTAAATTAGTTATTAAGATACTAGAATATCCTCTAAAGTTCTTATTAAAGGCTAGCTATTAAAATACTAAAATATCCTCTAAAGTTTTTATTAAAGACTAGCTATTAAAGTACTAGAATATTCTCTAAAGTCCTTATTAAAGACTAGCTATTAAAGTACTAGAATATTCTTTAAAATCCTTATTAAAGACTAGCTATTAAGGCGCTAGAATATCCTTTTAAATTTTTTAAACTTTCTTAAAGACCTACTAATATTAGGTATTTTTAGTAAAATTAACTACTATAAAGATTAAATCCCTTTTAGATAAAAGTATATACCTATTATAGATATATTAAAAATAATATATATATCCTTAGTAAATAGGTTTAAAATATAATTAACTACCTATTTATTACTTATATTTTATTTATCTAAACCTATTTTTTACCTTTATAATAAATATTAATTTATATAATATTTTTATTTTAAATAGCCCTCTTTTTTTATTTATTTTATTTTTAAATAGCTCTATATCTACTATACTACTACCTATAACTAAGTATATAAAAATAAAATCTTTAATACTTAAATAGTTTATTAATAGGAATTTAATACTTTTTTTTTAGAACTATACTAGAACTTACTTTATAAGCTATACTACTAAAGTAATAGTAACTTTTAATTTTAGTAAAAAAGACCTTAATAATATTTTAAAAATAAATAACCTCTATTATAATATAATTATAAGTAAAATACTATATATACTATTCTAAGGTTATTTATCTATTCTAATATAAGAATAAATACTAGTAGTTAAAGTCTCTAGTATATAATCTCCTTATAAGCTAGAAGACCTATCTTTCTAGATTAAACTTTTTTTACTAGAACTAGATATCTAGCTACCTAAAGGTACTAAAGAATATCTAGCTAATATTAATAAGGTTAAAAAAGAATTAGACCTTTATTAGAATTCTAGAACTAGAAACTATAAAAAGAAAGAAAATAACTTTAAAACTAGTCTATAAATAGCTAGGTTATAAAAGCTAGAAAAAGTATTTAAATTATATATAGCTTTTACTAATATTAATATAATTATCTTAGACCTAATTACTTTAGATAGAAAGAATTTAGAAATTTTAAATTACTAAAGTTTAGAGTTTATTACTACTTCTAATATATATATAGACTATATTAAGACTAATATAGCCTTATTTATTATAAAGTTATAGTTTATAGCCTTATTCTATTATATATATAAAGTATAGGACTAATAATAAAAGCTAGTCTAGTAAAATACTAATTTAAATAATAAAATTAATATTATAATAGACTTCTAGATATAGACTTAAAAGAAAAATAGTTATTTATAAACTAAAATTATAGAATTAAAGAAAACTACTAAGGCTAAGAATTAACTAATATAGGTAATAATTAGTAACTTAAATAGTAATAATAACTTTAAGTTACTCTACTAGTTTAGTACTTCTTTTATTAAGCTAGTACCTACTATTAAATATAATACTAAACTAGTTACTCTAAAAATAAATAGTTAGTAAGATATAGGCTATTCTACTATAGGTTAATATATTCTAAAAATAAATACTCTTAATAAACTTTCCTATAAAGTACTAAACCTTTACTATATAAAGTACTAAACTTACTAGAATAAATACCTATTTTCTAAGATTCTAGACCCTAATAAGTTTAATAGTAATAAGACTTAGTTTAAGCTATAATTCTATTTACTAAAGATTAAAATTAAGTCTAATATAGACTACTTTTAGTAAAATACTTCTAAAAAATATATTATAGCTATTACTAATTATATTAATATATAACTAGAAGGCTATACCTTTAAAATTTTTAATACTTAGAAATAATAATAATTAATTATATCTCTTATAGATTTATATAACTACCTCTAAGTTATATTTATATTACTAAACTAGAATATTAATATCTATATTAATCTCTAGAAGATAATACTTTTATTTAAAGGAGATATAAATTTATTTATTATATAATATAATATATTTATAAACTAAGCTAGGTTTTATTCTAATAATTCTAAAGAGATATTCTATAAAAAGCTCTATATAAAGCTTACTAACTAGCTTATTTAGAATACTATTAACCCTATTATAAATTATAATAAATTTTATACTATTATCTATAAGTTATATAAAGCCTTTAAGTATAACTATTAAACTAATTATAACTAATTTATTCTCTTTATACTATACTATTATAAGGAGTTTTTATTATAAATAGTTATTTTAGCCCCTTATTATACTATAGAACTATCTAAAGATACTATAGTAGAATTAGTTCTAAAATATTAATTTACTAACCTTAAATATAAGTACTCTAGAGAGTAGTATTATAAGAATTAAGTATATTATAACTATCTTTTTAAGAACTATATTTACTATAATTACTTTATTAAACCCTATAATAGATATACTATTACTACTATTATAAAGGTTTAAAAAGAAAATAAAGTTTATTTCTTTCTAGAATCTAGTAATAAATATACCTTTAATAAAGACTTTAAGTTAGACTTTAAATTAGAAAACTAAAAGTACTAGTTAACTCTAGACTAGTACCTCTAATAGGAGTAATAGGTATAAAACTAATTAACTTATAAAAGTTAGTATTTTATTTTAAAAAGTATTATACTAACCTTAAAAATATTTAAATTTTTAATTTATTTAGGGGAATATCTTTTATACTTTCTATAATATTCTAAAATAATAGATATAAGATTTATATATATAGTTTTATTAATTCTAGTATATTTATATATAATCTTATTATCTTATAGCTAGAGAAAGTACTAAGATACTAATTTAGTATTAAGTTAATATAGCTTAAATATCTAATCCCTTTTAAAAGTTTTACTAATAAGAAGGCTATCTTAGTTAATTACTATTTTTAAATAGTATTTAATATTAATAGATACCCTATAACTATATAATTTATCCTATATAAAATAAAAGACTATAATCTTATTATAGAATAAAAATTCTTTAAGGATATTAAAATACTAATTAATTATTATAACTAGTACTTAATATAGTTAAATAATATATTATTATAGGTTATTACTTTATTTATAGTACCTCACTACCTACTTCTACTAGTTAATAAAGAATACTAGTTTAATACTAACTAATAAAATACTAACTTTAAGAAAAAGAATATTTAACTTTAATAAGTATAATTACTTTATAGGGAACGCTTTCTTATAAAGGAGTTTAAAATCCTTATAGAGTCTATAATATTATCTATCTCTCTAGTATAGACTATCCTCTAGAACTATAATAATTATTAACTATTTTTAGTAAAGCCTATTCTAGATAAGAACTTTATTATAGTATATTATATATCTTTAGATAAAGATAGTAATAAAGCTAAACTACTAGAGTCTAAAAATAAGAGTTAGTAATTAGTTAAATTTAATATTAAGGATAATACCCTAGTATATAAATATAGTAATAAATTACTATATAATAATAAATTATTACTAGAGAAATTAACTACCTCTACTAAGCCTAATCTTACTAAAAACTCTAATAAATAAACTACTAAGAAACTCTTATAAGAGTTAAAAATTAAACTAAAAAACTATCTAAAAGACTAAGTTATTACTATTTTTTACCTTATAGAGTAGCTTTAATATAAGGAAAATTTATATAAAATAAATAAAATATTATTTAATCTAAGGTTACTACTTTTAAAGAAACCCCCTAAGTATTAAATACTAATAAGGAAATAGCTTTTTAAGATTAGTATTAATATTTTAACTATCTCTACTATAGTATTTATAATTAGTATATAAGGTATAGAGATTAGCTCTATTAGTTAATATAAGTTATTTAAATTTATAGAAATTAAGTATTATAAAAAGGAAGCTATAGTTAACTCTCTAGAAAAGTTTTAAAAATAGCTACTAATAGAACTTAAAGCTAAACTTCCCTATTATAGATAGGTAGGGATAGATATTTCTTACTTTAGTAAATAAGAAATAAATACCTTACCTCTATAATAGAAAGGTATTAATTATAATATTATCCTTATTAAAGATATTAGTATTTTAAAGACCTCCCTATTATATTCTATATCCCTTAATAAGCTAGAATTACTATACCTATATATTTAGAATATAATAAAAAAAGGGTTTATCTTTTCTAATAATATTAGTTTTACCTCCCCTATCTTATATATAAAAAAGTTTAAAGAGGGATAGTATCTTTATATTAATTATAGAAGGCTTAATAGTATTATTAAAAAAAATATTACTTTTATATTATTATTAGAGGAAACTTTTATATATCTATCTAGGGTATATATATTTACTAAACTAGACCTATAATAAACCTTTTACTATATATAACTTATTAAATATACTTTTAATCTCTTTATATTTTAAACTTAATATAGTAACTTTAAATATAATATTCTTCTTTTTAGTATAACTAATAGACTAGTATTATTCTAATACTTTATTAATATAATTCTAGCTAATATAATTAATTTAATTTATATAGTTTATATTAATAATATTCTTATCTACTTTAAAAACTCCCTAGAGTATAAGGCTTATATATTTAAAGTTATTAAATAGCTAAAAGAGTACTACCTTTATTATAATATTAAAAAAAGCGAATTTATTATTTAAAAAGTTAAATTTCTAAACTTTATTATTACTACTAATAGGATTTATAAGGACTGTAAAAAGAAAACTATAGTATAGAACTAAAAAGAGTCTACTAACCTCTATATCTTCTAATTTTTTTTAGGATTCTATAACTACTATTAGACTTACCTTAAAAACTATAAATATATTATTTAACCCCTTACTAAGCTAACTAAAAAAGGTATTTAGTATAAATTTAAAAATAAAGAATATACTACTTTTTAAGCTATAAAGAACCTTCTTTACTTAAATAATTTTATTATATAGTACTCCCCCTATTATAAAATATAGATAGAGACTAATACTAGTAATAGTATTATTATAGAAACTATCTTATAGATATAAAATAATAGAATTTAGAAATCTTTTAGTTTCTATTTATATAAAATAAAACTAGTAGAAATAAATTATAATATTTATAATAAAGAAATACTTACTATTATAAATAGATTATATATATAGTATATTTAGCTTATTAGTCTATAGTTAGAAAAACTATTTACTATTATTATAAACTATTATATACTTAAATACTTCTCTATAAAATAAGAACTTATATCTTATTAGACTTATTAGTTAGAAGTATTATTCTAGTATAACTATATAATTATATTTTATTTTAGATTTATAAATATTATAGCTAATATACTATTATAGAAATAGAAAGAACTAGTTATATAAAAGATAAAAGCTAAGTTAGTTTATATAATATATTTTTTCCCCTAATAATAAGATATTACTAATAATAATACTAATAATAAGAATTATAAAATAGTAGTATTAGTTACTACTACTAAACTAAACTAGTAGAGTAGAGAGACTAAATTATAAAACTCTTTTATTATACTAGTAGACTATCTATTTAAAGTAAATTATACTAATCTAACTTTAAAACTACTTTAAAAGGCTATTTTTAAACTAAATAATAAATATAATAGAATACCTTTTAAACTTCTTTTATACTAAGACTATTTAGTTATTTCTAAAACTAATTAGTTTTAAATAATTTTTATTAATATAGTTTACTCCTACTAGATAACTATATACCCTAGTACTAAAAAAACCTATAAACTTATTTAAGAATTATACTATTAGAGCTATATATATATAGATATTAAATAGTTTATATAAAATTATAAAATCTACTACTAAACTAAACCCTCTTATAATAAAAAGCTAGGCCTACTTTAGCTACTATCTATTCTAAAGGCTATATAGTAAAATATCTCTATAAACTTTAAAAACTTTCTACTAGACTAAAAGGGCTTTAATAATATTATAGTTTATATATACTACTTAAGTAAATATACCTTTTTATTATTATACTATAAGATAATTACTATAGAATAGGCTATCTCTTTTTACTACTAGTATATCTAGAGAATCTTTAGTATCTCTAAATCTATTATATTAGATTAAGGACTATAGTTTACTTTTAATTTTACTAGTAAACTATATTATTTTATAGGTATATAGTAGAAACTTATATTTATAGATTATATTTAAATAGATAGCTAAACTAAAATATATAATAAGTATATTAACTAGTATCTTTACCTATTTATTAATAAATTTTAGAATAATTAATTAAATCTACTCTTTTTAATAGACTAGGTATAAGCCTCTTTATCTAATAAATCTACTAGTTTCTCTCTATATAAAATTAAGTTTAGTTATAAAGCTAAAATTTTTTAGAACTAAAGAAATAGAGTTAGATTACTTAAAAACTCCTTTAATAATATTAGCTTTAAGTAAGCCTATAAGTTTATTACTACTTACCTTAAAACTATTATTTAGGTTTATAACTAGGCCTATTAGAACCTTATTATAGTATAAAACTTAATAGTAAAATAAGCTAATAAATACTACTAACTATCTAATTTTATTATTAGTAACTTTATTTATATTACTCTAAAAGGCTTTTTAATATTATATCCCTTTATTAAGTTTAATAAGTAAATATATAGTCTATACTATATTATAGAGATAAAAGAATTATTCTATAAATTTAAATTACTATTATATATAAAAGTTTATCTAGTATTTTATATAAATTATTTTTAAAAAGTATCTAATAACCCGCTTTTTAGATAATACTAACTATAGGAACTACTAATTAAAGTTAATAGTACCCTTAAATAAAAAGTATTATTTATTTATAATAACTAATTAAGTTAGGGAAAACTTTAGTACTAAGTAGTATAGTAAGACTATAATCTAAATAATATATAATATTTAATATTTAACTTTAGAAATACTCTAAAGCTAATAGGTAACTTTTATAATATTAATCCTTAGATAGCTAGACCCTCTAAGTACCTAAATACTTAAAAGAAAACTATCCTTAATAAAGTATTCTTAGATAGTAATTCTAAAAATAATATACCTATTAAAATAGGTAGTTAATAAAAGGTTATCTAAAAATAGGCTAGTTAATATAATAATTTAATCTAGATAGTCTATTTAGTATTTATAAGGTATACTTACTTTATACTTTTTAGTATTATAAAGGATTAAGTTTTATATATTAAGTACTTTAAGCCTTTAACTATAAGTAAAGAATTTAAAGTTTTAAACTAGATTTTAACCTCTCCTTATAAAATTAGAGAATCCTATATAATATATATATAATAGTGTATAGCTAACTACTTAGAAAAATTCTAAATAAAAATATTTTTATATAAGAAATTATAGAGCCCTATATAATTATACTAAAGTAGAATATTCTAATCTAGTCTATAACTATATAAGTTTAATAGGAAATTTTTTAAGGGTATAAAAAATATTTTTTCTTTATTTTTATTTTTTTCTTTTTAGACTAATTTATTCTTTTCTTTTTTTTTATAGATATAGATATTTTTATAGTCCTTAGAGACTATTAAAACTCTAAATTATACTTAGAGGGGGGTAGTATAAGGGTTAATTTAACTTAAGGTTAAATCCCTTTATAGAATATTTACCTATCTTTAAGTTTAGGCCTTATCTAGTAGTCTATATATAGATTAGTTAGTAAATCTTAAATATTTAGTATATAGAGAGTTCCTTTCTAGAATCCTCTTTATTTTAGTATTTTAAGTTTAGTCTTAATTTATATAGTTTCTTTTATCTATCTAATTCTAAAAGTATTTACCCTATTTAGCTATATTCTAGCCTTATAACTATTAATCTAGTATTATAAATAAAATAAGTAAAAAGACCTACTAGTAATTTTTTAACTATTTTAAATATTATTTTATATAAATTATTATAAGCCTATACTATTATAATACTTAAGTATAATCTAACTATATAATAATTTTACCTATTACTACTCTAAAATTACTAATAAATAAATCTAGTCTTATATTATTAATATTATTATTTATATCTATTATAAAAATATTATAATAGAGAATAAAATAGAAATCTAAACTATTTTTATAAAAAGAGTCTATTATTATAGCTATTATTACTATAAAAGTAATTACTATATTACTAACTAAAAAAAAATCTATTAAAATAATAAAATTAACTTTATATATAAATAGATATATAAATTTATTATAGTATCTAATTATAACTATTTAGACTTAGATCTATAATAAATATAATATTAAAGAATAGTAGAATATACTATATAATATTATAGATATTAGCTTATAACTAGTATATATATAAAAATTTAAGGTAATTTTTATATATTAATAAAACTAAGGTATATAATAAAATCTAGATTTATTATTTATAGTATTTAGTAGCTATCTAAAAAGTAGTATATAACTACTATTATTTATTAGTCCCTAATATAGATATTATATTTTAAATACTAGTATTAAAAATACTATATAAGTTTACTTTTCTATTCTTAAATATTAATTATATATATAACCTACTTATATTAGTAATAACTAGCTACTATAGTATAGTAATACTAAAATAACTAAAAAAGAATAAATTCTATAATAAAGTTTTTATTTTTCTAATTAGTAAATATTTATTTAGAATTAATATTATTTTTAGTTCTATTACTAAAGTAACTAAATAGAAGAATATTTCTAAATACTAATAGAGAGTATAGTAGCTTTTTTTAAATCCCTATTATATATAGCCCTATTAGAATAGAAAGGGGGTATAAGATTAAGTTAATAGATATTAGTAAATAAGACTAAAAGTAAATAATTTTATTACTAAATAAAGGTATTTACTAATACTATAAGTAGTATATAATATTATTAAAAAATTATAGAATTAAATAAGTATAGTAAAATAAATTCTTACTAAAAAGTTTATATAGTACTATATTATTAGGTAGGGTTACTAGATTATAATAGAGTTACTATTTTTAAATAATAGTAACTATAATAATTTAACTAATATTTATATCTTTATATTACTAGTAAAGTATAGAAAAATAGGGCTAATAGATAGTATATTATCTAATTATAATAATTATATATTATAAAGATTTACTATAAGGTAGGGTAACTTAATAAAGTAGAGGGGATAAAAAGGTATATTATACTTTACTAATATATAAATAAAGGGGGACTAAAAAAGTGGCTAAGGTATAATAATTATAATATTTTTAGTAAAGTAGGTACTACTATTATAGAAACTATATATATTAAAACTACTATATCTAATTTTATAGTAAATTTATTATAAATAATAAAAATCTAAATACTAATAGAATTAGTATATAATTAATAATAGTAGTATATAAAATAATATTCTAGATAGTATAAGTATAATTATAAGTAATATAAATAAACTAGTATTAGATATATCTAATAAAAAAGTTTCTATAGAGATTAGTATATATAATAATATCTAATATATATATAAAATAATTTATAAAGTATAGACTTTTAGATATTATTAGTT
Organism: Karstenula rhodostoma CBS 690.94; assembly: GCA_010093485.1. Lineage (NCBI taxonomy): Eukaryota > Fungi > Ascomycota > Dothideomycetes > Pleosporales > Didymosphaeriaceae > Karstenula > Karstenula rhodostoma. Next base: position 299,560 of record MU001494.1, read on the forward strand.
TAATAGTATAAAAGAACTCTATTAAATTTATAATTTTCCTTAATACTAGTAATAGGGAAAGAGAGTTTATATAAAAATATAAAAAGAGTAAAAGGTTACTAGAAATATTAAAAAATAAAGCTTTTAGTATAATAAAATATATAAGGAAGAGATTTAAAGTAGGTCTAATACTATATATAGTTTACTATAGTCCTTAAAAGTATTTAGTTATAGATAATAGAATTTTTAATAGGATAGTTATTTAGGTATAGTATAAAAAAAACTTAATTATAAAAGTAATATAAAAGAGTATATAGTTTTAGAAACTAGAATAATATAATATATTCTATACTATTAATTATATATAGATCTATAATAGAAATATTTATAATTTTATAGTAAATTATAGTATACTATCTAGAAGTAAATAGTTCTAGAAACTATAATAATATATTATATTTTATACTATCTCTTATATAGAGGTTTATAGTATAGAATAAATATATACTTTAGCTATTTTTTTAGTCTCCCTTTATTTATATATTAGTAAAATATAATATACCTTTTTATCCCTTTTATTTTATTAAGTTACCCTATTTTATAGTAAATCTCTATAATATATAAAATAAGTATAATCTTATAGTAAATTATAATATATAATTATTATAGCTTACTATATATTTTATATTTACTATATCTATTATATTAAATTTATAGAGAGTATAAATAGTATAAGCTTATATATAATTTTATATATATATACCTATAAAAATATAGGGCTAGCTAGTATATTTAAGGTATCTAGTATATATAATTATATATAAGCGTGTATAGGACTATACTAGCTACCTATATATACTAGTAAGATAAAAACTTTTTATAATATAGTAATATCTATAGAAATTCTATCTTAATCTAAAATAATAGGTTTTATTATATTAAAAATATAAATAATATAGTTTTATAATATATTTAAAGAATTAAATTAAATAAAAACTAGTAATATTATATAGAAAACTAGTTTCTTTATTTACTTTATTAATAACTCTATTATTATAGAATAGTTTAGAAATTTTATTTATAAATATAATTATATAATATATATAGATTATATTAATAATAAAATATTATATAATATATATTTAAACTAGCCCTAAATAGGCTATTTTCTATTAATAAAATTATATTAAAGTTTCTCTATAAACCTATTAAAAAATTATAATTATAGCTTAAATATTATAAAAGTTATTAAAGAATAAAGAAATTCTCTTTTATAGAGATTTTATATAAATCTAGTATACCTATATATACCTATATATACCTATATATACTTATATATATCTATATACTCTAGATAGTATAGGTATAAATATATATAAATATATATATCTATATAACTCTTCTAAAAAACTTTTTATAATATATACTTTTATAATTTTATTACGAAAAGTTTTTTAGGAGAGCTATATAGATATATATATTCGTGTATATTTATATCTATACTATCTAGAGTATATAGGTATATATAGGTATATATAAATATATTAAATATATATAAATATATACTAACTATATAAATATATATAATTATATATAACTATATACTAACTATATAAATATATATAAGTATATATAAGTATATATAAATAAATTTATAATAATTTAGTATAATTTACTATAATTACTATAGTCTAAGAGATTATAAAGTCTACTACTATAGCCTTTAGTTAGTAATTAACCTCTACTAGTATATCTTAGTACTATACCCTAATATTATTAGCTTTTTATCTTAATATTAGTTTAAATTACTATAGTTTACTATATATATTACGCCCTTTCTAGTTAGCCTATATATAGATACTAGGTATACCTTAACCACTTTTTTAGTCTCCCTTTATTCGTGTATTAGTAAAGTATAACGTGCCTTTTTATCCCCCCTACTTTATTAAGTTACCCTACCTTATAGTAAATCTCTATAATATATATATACTATATATATTTTACTTATAATATATATTTCTACCTTAAGATAATTTTTATTACTAGTATTTATATTTTTACTTATATTATAATCTCTTTATTTTATATTTTAGTCTAGTACTATTCTTTACTATTTATACTAGCTACTATACTACTATCCTTTTTAGAAATATTTATATCTATAGTATTCTTTATAATAACCTTATTAGTTTTCTTTAAAAATTACTTATACTTTATTATATATATATTTACCTAGCTATCTATATTATAAAATAGTAAAGTAATTACTTCTAGCTCTTTCTACCCTATATATATAGGTCTCTAGATAAATTATTTAAACTTTTTAATCTTTAATAGTAGTAAGTTAATAAGTATAATATTTACTTCTACTAGATTAATACCCTTAGTATATAAATTAGTATTAGATATAATAACCCTTAGTATACTATCTAGATTATTAAATATATTAACTATAATCTATTACTCTAGAAATATAAAGCTACTATAAATAAGTATAATATCTATCTTACTATCTATAGCTTAGTTTATAGAGTAAAGTTTAGTAGTTATATTTATTATACTATATAGTAGATTCTAGATACCCTACTATTATTAGTATAATAAATTATAGTAATATATAGTATATCTATAATAGTATAGAGAAAGGCTATAATAAGTATTTTAGTTCTAAATAATATTTTATTTTAGTAGGGCTTCCTATTAGGGCTAAGTTCTAACTATTAACTTTTTATAGTCCTCTCTACTTTATAAATATACTCTCTAATTTAGACCTATTTTATATTACCCTTAACTACTTTATTAAAATATATAAAGAGTAGGGAAGCTTAGATATTTTTATAAACTAAGTTAAAGTTATTAGTATAAGTATTAATATTATACTCTTTATAGAATTATACTAGTAATAGTAAAGTACTTATAATATAGAGGTTATAATAGAATTTTAGTATACTAATATTAATAACTCTATTCCCTTTTATTATAATATAGTTCTTTTATTCTTTTTATACTATCTAAACTATATTTTAAAATACTCCTCTATTTACTATATTATATTTAATAGATATATCCTACTAAATAAGGTTAATATTAATAGTCTATAGTAAAAACTTTCTATTAAGTCTTTTTATAAACTTATTATACTTAATAGATAGAGTTTATATAATATTAGCTATTATCTTACTATATTTAATAAACTTAGGGTCTTAAAATATATTATATATTTAGCCTATCTTTTTTATATTATAAACTACTTATATATTACCTTTTTAAATTATAATAAATATTATAGGTAGCTTTTTATAAGGGTATAGTAGTACCTTTTACCCTATAAACTTTTAAGTACTAATAGTTTTTTACTTAGCTATACTATATTTATAGGTAAGGTACTAGAGAATATTAATATACTTTACTCTATATACTTTATTTAGGAAATTATTTATATTACTAGGTTACTAGAACTTCTAAGCTATAAAGTAGGAAAAATAGTTTATAAAGATTCTAGTATTATTTTTATATATAATATCTAATATAATCTAATAAATAGCTAGACTAAAGTTATCTTAAGCTATCTTTTAATACTAGAGTTTATATAGAACTTTAAATATTTTAGACTTTATTAAGTAGATATTATAGCCTTTATCCTATATAATATCCTCTATATTAATTAGGGCCTTATTTAGATTTATATAGTAGTTAGCTATAAGTATAATAGCCCTAGTCTTTTTAAACCTCTATTATATAATTTATAGTATAAGTAGAGTATAGACTATTTATACTTTTAGACTTAACTCCTAGAATATTATATTACTTAGTATTTTTATTAAGGGGGGGCTATACTCTATATAAATATTTACTTTATATTATACTATAGATTTTCTCTTAAACTTATAAAGGTTATATACCTACCTTAGATTTTTACTATTATTTATACTATTAACTAAATTACTATACTATAATTTTATATATATAATAGTAAGTTTATTATTAAAGAGCTCTAAAAAAACTATAATATTTATTACTTCTTATAGGGGTAGTAATATAAAGCCTTTAAATAAGCTATATTATTATAACTATTTATACTTTATATTCTCTTTATTCTATTATACCTCCTATTAGTAGTATATTTTAAATTAATTATATATAATATATCTTATTAGTTTATATTTAATTATAAAATAGAATAGTAGTACTTTATACCCTACTATAAGGGTCTAGTATAGTAGACTTAATATAATATTTACCTAGCTATTACTAGTATTTATAACTATAAGAAGCTAACTATATTCTATTAGTATTTTATATATATATATCTAAGAATATAATAAGTATAAATAAGGGAGTAGGTATAAATCTTAGTTTAGGTAAATACTATTTTAGTCTTTTTATAGGTAAGGCTTTACTAGAAAGCCCTATTAATATTACTAAATACTAAAGTATTATTAAGTAATTTAGTATTTTATAATAAAACTTAGAAGGTATAAATATAATTTCCCTATACTAGGTCTAGATTTATTATTACTACCTCTAAATATTTAGATAACTATTTTAGCTAGTACTATCTAAATATTTCTACTCTAGATATAAGGCCCTATATTAAGGGGAATAAAATTAGTTTATAGGATATTATAAGTATATCTTTATTAAGTATAAATATATTAGCTATTATAAGATATAATTCTATAGTTATTTAAATATATATCTAGTTAAGTTTAGTATTAATAGTAATATTTACCCTATATATAATTATTAATATAGTTCTAGTAGGGCGCGAATTTATAGTAACTTACTATAATATATATCTAAGTTCCTCTAATTATTTTTATATTAAACTCTATCTAAATTCTATATTCTAGACTTTACTACTAGTAAATAGGTCTACTCTATTTATTTTTATAACTACTTTTACTTTATCTATATCTACTAGTATTAGATTATATAGTAAAGTTATATATAGTAATAGTAATATTTATAGAAATAAATAGCTTATACTTATTATATAATTACTAGGGGTTTATAAATCTATTCTTAAGTTATAAGCTAGTATATTAGAGTATAAGCTTAATAACTTATTATTATTATATAAATTTTTAGATAGTTCTTATTACCTTTATTTAGTATCTAAGAAATTAATAGTAATAGAGGATAAACTAGATAATATTTTTTATACTAATAGACTAGAATTATTAGGTATTAGTTTACTATAATTTATACTAAATTTTTATTTATTAATACTAAGCTTTTATCTTTTTACTCTAGCTATATACTATTATTATTCTCTTAACTACTAGTTTTATTATAATAGTTACTAATAGCTTTATTAGTAGGGCCTATATTATTTCTAATACTTTATATTTAGATTTTACTATATAGTTTAATAAGAGCCTTATTTAGTAGATTTATTAATATAATATTATATAAAAGTAGGGTAAGAATATATATATTCTCTAGTATAATATTTAAAGAAGCTACTATAATATCCTATTCTAATATTCTATTAGCTAGTAGTTACTATATCTTAGTCTATAGTATAGTAGTAGTTCTAATCTTTTTTAGTCTTAAAGTATTAGATAATTATATATTAAATTATACTATTTCTAGACCTAATATAATAAGGTTTATATAGATAATATCTTTAAGTATATTAAGTATAATTAAGGTTAACCTAACCTTTCTATCTTCTTAGCTAGTTATTATAGGAATATAGTTATATTAGATAAAAGATAAAAATTAAATAGAAAAATTTTTTAATCTTTTATTATATATCTAGAAGCTTAGTTTATTCTTATTAAAAGTATACTAGATATTCTAAATATAAATTAGTAGACTAGTATTAATATAGAGTATATAAAATCTAGTTATACTAGCTATACTAATACTTATAGAGAAACTAACTAATTTTCTTTACTATATATTTTATAGTAAGGTTAATATACTCTAATTTTAAGTTCTTTCTTTATCTACTATACTTATTATTAGGTTTTTATATATATTTCTTAAACCCTATACTATTACTATCTAGATTCTAAATATAATTCTATTATACTAAACCTTTACCTTTTCCTTATTCTAAAGTATTAAATAAGGATAGTTTTAAAAAACTTTAAACTACTTATCTATTTATAGTTTAATAAGTACTTTATTATATACTATTCTATAAGTATCTATTTAAAGAATATAACTAAATAATATTAAATCCTTATAGGCCTTATAGAGGGTATACTATATTATTTTATTCTATATACTAACTTATTATTCTTATAGTTAAAGCCTACTCCTTATAATACCCTTAGATATTTATTATAGATAGTTTACTATTATCTATTTATACTACTTTACTATATTTTTAATCTAGACTACTATAGTTAGCCTTTACTTTACTATAGCTATAGATACCTATATAGTATATTAAAAATTAGTAGTATTATAAGAATTATATAGTATAAAAAAGGAGTATTAGTTTTTTATTATTATTACCCTACTTTATTTATTACGCGAGCTTAGCTTAATAGCCTAACCTATTTTAAACTAGTATAGTTACCCTCCCTAACTAATAGATAATACCTAGTATATTTTATACTATTTTACTATAAATTACTTTATTATATAGTATAATTCTATATCTTTATTAAATAGCTCTTACTTATATTCCTCTCTATTTATACTATATATATATTTATATTCCTATCCTATACTATCTATACTAGATTTAACTACTAAATAATATAATAGATTACTATAATCTATAATATTTATATTCTATTTTATAGTTATCTTTATACTACTAGGCTATACTTTACCTATAAGGTTCTCTTACTAAAAGCTATAATAAATTACTATATTTTATAAAGTTAATTCTTTAGTATAATCTATTATAATATCTAGTATATTTACCTACTTATACTAAATATATATATAGTAGTACTTTATCTATTAAAAGAGTATAAAGGCTATAGTCTTTTATATACTATTACTATATAAGGGTATATAGTATAAAGACTCTATACTATAAATTATAATAAAAAGTAGAATTTTATATTTTTATTATTATCCTTTTATATATTAGTATTCCTATTTAGATATTACTAACTATTTATATTTTTATCCTTATTAACTACTATAATTAATTATATAGCCTAACTAAGCTCCTCTAGTATATTAGCCTAGTTAGTAATAAGGCTCTATATTTCTAGTAGAATAAATATATCTTTTACTATATTCTAGAACTACTACCTTAATTATATTATTTTATTAAATAGCTTATAGCTATATATCTTAATTACCTTCTATATTTTAACCTAGAGTATACTATATTCTATACCCTTAAAAGTAAATCTACTAACTTAATCTTTTTTATAAAGGATAAGCTTTTTATTATCTAGGGACTAAATTAGATTTCTAGTATATAGTTAAATAATAGGGTTAGTAAACTATTAGCTATAGCTATTATATACTATAAGGAGAATTTTATTAAATTAAAAGGGCTAGTTCTCTTTAAGCTATACTTATATATTTTTTTTTATATACTAGTAATTAGGTAAATATACTTTTATTCTATATATACTATTAGTTACTAATTACTTTAGAGGTAATAGGTAAGTGTATTTTAGTATTATTATAGGGTCTCTATAAGCCTAATACTTTTATTTATTTAAAAGAACTATCTACTATAGATAGTTAAAAACTTCTAATATAATTCTATATTATTATAGAAGGATAACCTCTTCTATATATTCTATATTATTATATACCTTATACTTTACTACTATAATAGCTACTAGTTTATTTAAACTCTTTAAGTAGAAGAATATATCTAGGGCTAAGTCTATTATTTCTATAATTATAGTAAATATAGGGTTAAATATAGATATATTATAGTTAAGAATTCTAGTAAGTATATTAAGGGTTACCTTACTACTATATTCTATAATAAGATTATAAAATATATAAATATAGACTAGGTCTAGATTTAATAGGCTAACACTATCTAGTATTATAAGTATAGATACTATAGTTATAATTTATTAAAGTAATTATAAAGTAGTAAAGAAGGTATAGATTATTATAAATAGAAAGGAAAAAAATAATAGTTTTATTTAAATATAGTAACTATAAATTATAGTAGATAGTAGATATATTTATATATAGTTAATAGTTACTATATACCTATATACTATATATTACTAGAATAACTTACTTACTATACTTTATTATATATCCTACTAAACTAGTTATAATAAATTAGTAAAAAGAATTATAAATCTTTATAAAAGTATAGTTAAACTTAGCTCTAGTATTTTCTAGATTAGTACTCTTACCTACGCTACTTATTTATAAGAGCCTAATAATAACTTTTAAATTTTAGAGATCTTTCTATATTATTATAATTATTAGAGAATTCTAAGTACTATAGCTAAATATAAGGGCTAAATAACTAAGAAACTATATCTTTAGTTAATTAAGGGCTTTTATACTTTTTAGAGCTAGTATAAGGTTGTCTTTATTATATATAGCTATTAGAATATAGTTAAAATATATATAAGAAAACCTATATATTATATATAATAATTTAGTATAATTCTCTATAACTACTAGAAGTAATATTATATCTACTACCCTCTAGTTAATTATCCTCTATTAGTATATTTTATTACTATATCTAGGTATTATTACTTCTTTATCTTAATATTAGGCTAAATTACTATAGTTTACTATATATATTTTAGTCTAGATATTATATATAGGTCTATCTTAAGCTAACTTTTATTATTACTTATATTAATTACTATATTATATTCTCTTTACCTTATACTTTATTATAGTACTATCCTTTACTATTTTAATTAATTACTATAGTACTATCTTCTTTATAAATATCTATACCTTTAGTATTCTTTATAATTATCTTATTTATCTTCTTTAAAAACGTTTTATACTCTATTATATATATATCTACCTAATTATATATATTATAGAATAGTACTATATATACCTTTAACTCTTTCTATTCTATATATATAGGTTTCTAGATAAACTATTTATATATCTTAATTTTTAGTAATAGTAAATTAAGAATTACTATATTTACTTTTACTAGGTTAACCCCCTTAATATATAAAGGTATATTAGCTATAATAACCCTTAATAGACTATTAATATTATTAAACGCGTTAATTATAACCTACTACTCTAGAAATATAAAACTACTATAAATTAGAGAAACTTTAAGTTTTATCTCTATAGTATTATCTATAGATTAAGGTTTAATAATTATATTTACTTAACTATATAGTAATTTTTAGACGCCCTATTATTATTAGTATAGTAATTTATAGTAATATATAGTATACTTATAATAGTATAGAGAAGGGCTATAATAGGTATTTTAGTACTAAGTAGTATTTTATTTTAGTAGAGTTTCCTATTAGGGCTAAGATCTAAATCTTTACTCTTTCTTATATTCTTTACTTTAAGGATATATTTTCTAATTTTAATCTATTTTATATTACCCTTTATTACTTTATTAAAGTATATAAAAAGTATAGAGTTTTTAAAATTATTATAGATTAAATAGAATTTATTAGTATAGGTATTAATATTATATATTTTATAGAACTATACTAGTAATAGTAAAGTACTTATAATATAGAGGTTATAGTATAATTTAAGTATATTAATATTAATAATCCTATTCTTACTAGTTATAGTACTCTTTTTTTCCTTTTATACTATCTAAATAATATTTTAAAGGACTACTCTACTTACCTTATTATATTAGATAATAATATCCTACTAGATAAATTCTATTTAGACTATTTATAGTAGAGGCTTTCTATTAAGTTTTAGTATATACTTATTATATTTAATAAGTAGAGTCTATATAATATATACTATAGTCTTATTATAATTAATAAACTTAGTATTTTAGAGTATATTATATTTTTAGCCTACCTTCTTTATATTATAACCTACTTAGATATTTCCTTTTTAGATTATATTAAAAATTCTAATTAGCCTTTTATAAGGGTATAGTAGTAACTTTACCTTTTAAACTTATTAATTATTAATAATATTTTATTTAGCTAGACTATATTTATATAAGAGATACTAGAGGATAGTATTATACTTTACTTTATATATTTTATTTAGGAAGCTACCCTTATACTTAGGTTACTAGAACTCTTATACTATAAAATAGGAGAAGTAGTTTATAAGTATTCTAAGTCTATTTTTATATAGGGTTTCTAATATAATCTAATAAACTATAGGGCTAAAGTTATTTTAAATTACTTTTATATACTAGAGCCTATTTAGGGACTTAAATATTTAAGACTTTATAGAATAGATATTATAACCTTTATTCTATATAATATCTCTAATATTAATTAGAGTTTTATTTAACTCTATATCCTTTCTATTTTTAGTTATTATAGTCTTAGTCTTCTTAATTTATTAGTATATAATTTATAGTATAAGTAAAGTATAAAATACCCCTACCTCTATACTTAATCTATAAAATATTATATCTTTTAATATATTTACTAGATTTAGGCTATATAGTATAGGAGTACTTATTTTATATTATACTATAATCCTTTCTTTAAACTCTTTAAAGTTATATACTTAACTTAGACTCTTATTATTATCTTTACTAATAGTAGTATTATTATACTATAACTTTATATATATAATAGCTAGCTTATTTTTAGAGAGTTTAAAAAATAGGGTAATATTTATTAGTTCTTATAGAGCTAGTAGTATAAAGTTTTTAAATAAGTTATATTATTATAGCTATTTATACTCTATATTTTCTTTATCCTATTATACCTTTTACTAGTAGTATATTTTAAGTTAGTTATATATAATATATCTTATTAGTTTATATTTAATTATAAAATAGAATAGTAGTACCTTATACTCTATTATAGGGGCCTAGTATAGTAGACTTAATATAATATTTACTTAGTTACTACTAGTATTTATAACTATAAGGAGTTAACTATATTTTATTAGTATTTTATATATATATATCTAAAACTATATTAAATATAAATAAGGGAGTAAGTATATATTCTAGCTTAGATAAGGACTATTCTAGCCTTTTTATAGATAAGCCTTTACTAGATAGCTACTTTAATACTACTAGATACTTATATTCTATTAAGTAATCTAGTACTTTATAATAAACTTTACTAAGTATAGGTATAACTTTTCTATACTAGGTCTAGATTTATTACTACTATTTCTAAATATTTTACTTTATATAACTATTTTAGCTAGTACTATTTATTAGTAGGTAAATATTTCTACTCTAGATATAAGGCCCTATATAAATAGGAATATAATTTATTTATATAATATTATTAAGATATCCTTATTAAGTATAAATATTTTAACTATTTTAAGGTATAACTTAGGGGTTATTTAAGTATATACCTAGTTAAGTTTAATATTAATAGTAGTATTCGCCCTATATATAATTATTAGTATTATTCTATCTAGATAAGAATTTATAGTAACTTATTATAATATATATCTAAGCTCCTCTAACTATTTCTATATTAAGATTTATTTAAATTCTATATCTAGGGCCTTACTACTAGTAAATAGATTTACTCTATTTATTATTATAAGTATTTTTACTTTATTTATATCTACTAGTAATAGGTTATATAGTATTATTATATATAGTAATAGTAATTTTTATAGAAATAAATAGTATATACTTACTAAGCTATTATTAAAGACTTATAAATATACTAATAAGTTATAAGCTAGTATAAAAGGGTATAAAATTAATAACTTATTATTACTATTTAAATCTTTAGATAGTCCTTATTACCTTTATTTAGTATCTAAGAAATTAATAGTAGTAGAGAATAAACTAGATAATATCTTTTATACTAATAGACTAAGGGCTATTAGATATTAGTTTACTATAATTTATACTAAATTTCTATTTATAGATACTAGGTTTTTACCTTTTTATACTAGTTATATATAACTATTACTCTCTTAATTATTAATATTATTATATTAGCTATAAACTACTTTATCTCTAATATCTTATTATTAAAGTCTATTATATAGTTTAATAAAAGTCTTATCTAGTAGATTTATTAGTATAATATTATAAAGAAATAGGGTAAGAATATATATACCCTCTAGTATAATATTTAGGGAAGTAACTATAATATTTTATTCTAATACCCTATCTATTACTTATTACTATATCTTAGTCTATAGTATAGTAGTAGTTCTAATTTTCCTTAGTATTATAGTACTAGGTAACTATAAATTAAACTATACTATCCCTAGATCTAATATACTAAAGTTCTTACTAATAATATTTTTTAATATATTAAGTATAACTAAGATTAACCTAACCTCTCTATCTTTTTAGTTAGTTATTATAGAAATATAGTTAGGTTAGATAAATAATAAAAATTAAATAAAGAAAACTCTTATACTTTTATTATATATCTAGAAGTTTAGTTTATTTATACTAAAAGAGCACTAGTTATTCTTAGTATAAGTTATTAAATTAGTATTAAGGTAGAGTATATAAAGTATAGTTATACTAGCTATACTAATATTTATAGTAGAACTAACTAATTCTATATACTTTAGAATTTATAGTAGAATTAATATATTTAGGCTTCTAGATCTTTCTCTACTTACTATATCTATTATTAGGGCTTTCTACTTACTCCTTATTATCTATAATACTACTATCTAAATCCTAAATATAGCTCTATTATATTAAATTTTTATTTTCTCCTTATTCTAAAGTACTAAATAAGGGTAGTTCTAGAAAATTTTAAACTATTTATCTATTTATAGTTTACTAAATATCTTATTATATACTATCTTATAAGTATTTATTTAAGGGATATAACTAAATAATATTAAATCCTTATAGACCTTATAGAGGATATATTATACTATTTTACTTTATATACTAACCTATAATCCTTATAGTTAAAGCCTAACTATTATAATATTCTTAAATATCTATTATTAATAGTTTACTACTATCTACTTATACTATTTTATTATACCTTTAAACTAGACTACTATAGTCTACTTTTACTTCGCTATAGCTATAGATATATATATAGTATATTAAAAATAGGTAGTATTATAAAAATTATATAATATAAAAGAGGAATATTAGTTTATTATTATTACCCTATATTATAGAGTTACTTAGTATAAAAGAGAAGGTTTAGTTTATTATTATTACCCTATATTAGTTATTATATAACCTTAGCTTAGTAATCTAACCTATTTTAAACTAGTATAGTTACCCTCTCTAGCTAATAAATAATACTACTATTTACTACTACTATTTTTACTATAAATTACTTTATTATATAGTATAATTTTATACTATTACTAAATTACCCTTACTTATATTCCTTTTTATTTATACTATAGGTATATTTATATTCCTATACTATACTATTTATACTAGGTTTAACTACTAAGTAGTATAATAAATTACTATAACTTTTAATATTTTTATTCTATTTTATAGTTATCTTTATATTACTAGACTATATTTTATTTATAAGATTCTCTTATTAAATACTATAATAAATTACTATATTTTATAAGATTAATTCTTTAGTACTAGTTATTATAATATCTAGTATATTTATATACTTATACTAGATATATATATAATAGTACTTTATTTATTAAGAGAGTATAAAGATAGTAGTCTTTTATATATTTTTACTATAGGAGGGTATATAGTATAAAGGCTCTATATTATAAATTATAATAAAAAATAGAATTTTATATTCTTATTATTAACCTTTTATATATTAGTATTCTAATTCTAATATTACTATATTATTTATATTACTAGTCTAGATAGCCTTTCTAATCTAATATATATATTATATAATTACTATACCTAAGATAGTTATTAGTATACTATATATATCTTTATTCTTATTAACTACTATAATTAGTTATATAACCTAACTAAGCTCCTTTAGTATATAAGTCTAGTTAGTAATAAAACTCTATATTTCTAGTAGAATAAAAATATCCTCTACTATACTCTAGAACTACTACCTTAATTTTATTACTTTATTAAATAGTTTATAATTATATATTTCTATTATTTTTTATATCTTAATTTAAAGTATACTATACTCTATACTGTTATAAGTAAATCTACTAATTTAATCTTTTTTATAAAGGATAAGTTTTATATTATTTATAGACTAAATTAGATTTCTAGTATATAGCTAGATAATAGAATTAGTAAACTATTAGCTATTACTATTATATACTATAATAAGGATTTTATTAAATTAAAAAAACTAATTCTTTCTAAATAATACTTATATATCCTTTTTTATATACTAGTACTTAGGTATATACTTTTTAGTTCTATATATACTATTAGTTACTAATTATTTCTAAAGTAGTAGGTAAGTATATTTTAATATTACTATAGAGTCTTTATAGGCCTAATCCTCTTATTACCTTAAAAGAACTATCTACTATAGATAGTTAAAAACTTCTAATAGAATTCCTAATCCTTATAGAATAATATCCTCTTCTATTTATTTTATTTTATTATATACTTTACTCTTTACTACTATAATAACTACTAGTTTATTTAAGCCCTTTAAGTAGAAGAGTATATTTAGATATAAGCCTATTATCTCCCTAATTATAATAAATATAGGGTTAAATATAAATATATTATAGTTAAGAACTCTAATAAATATATTAAGGATTACCTCGCTACTATACTCTATAATAAGATTATAAAATATACTAATATAGGCTAAGTCTAATAGAATAATACTTATTAGTATTATAAGTATAGATACTATAATTATAATTTATTAAGGTAATTATAAAGTAGTAGAGAAGGTATAGATTATTATAAGTAAAGAAGAAAAAAGTAATAATTTTAGTTAAGTATAGTAACTATAGATTATAGTAGATAGTAAATATATTTATATATAGTAAATAGTTACTATATACCTATATACTATATATTACTAGAATAACTTACTTACTATACTTTATTATATATATTACTAAGCTAGTTATAATAGATTAGTATAATTTATAGTAAATATTACCGCGCCTATTATATATCTTACTAAAGTAAAGGCTAACTTACTAATATAAGGGTATAAATATATATCTATAAGTAATATCTTAATAAAATACTTTAGATAATAATTATAATATTTATTATTATACTTTTTTTACTAGAAAAAGTATTTATTTCTACTATTAAGGTTAATATTTATATAGCTATTAAGATTACTATTAATATAACTACTAAGTATACTATTACTAAACTAGTAGTAATTATAAAATTCTAGTAGGAAAAAACCCTATAGCTTTCCTACTACTAAGAAATTCTATTCTCTTTCCCCTTAAAAGTTTTTTTATTTTCCCTTACTTCTTAGAGAGGATTCTAGATTACCTTTCCCCTATCTACCTTATATTAGCCCTATATCTTTAAATACTTTTATAAAGTATATAGAGATTCTTTAATACTAATTAATTAGTATTAAAGAACCTCTATATATTTTATAAAAGTATTTAAAGATATAGGGCTAATATAAGGTAGATAGGGGAGAGATAATCTAGAATCCTCTCTAAGAAGTAGGGGGAAATAGAAGAACTTCTAGGGGGAAAGAATAGAATTTCTTAATAGGAAAATCTCTATTATATATTATAGTAGCTCTAGATAAGGGAAGTAAATAGAACTTATTTTTATTAAAAAATATAAATATTTAGGCCTAAAAGATAGGTTTTTATATTTATCCTATAGTAATAAGAATAAAAGTAATAATAAGGCTAATAATAAAAGTAATACTAACTAGAATACTAGAAATAATAATAAAAGTAATAATAAAGTTACTAGTAATAATAAAATCTCCTCTAAAACTAATAGAGGTATTAGATATTATAGTAATTTATAGTAACTTACTATAGATTAGTATAACTAAATATATAACTAGCCTACTATATACTATTAAAAATAATATAATTAAGTAATTACTAGAAGACTAGTATATTACTATTATATACTAATACTATACTATTATATAAGGGATATAGTATAACTTAGTACTAAAAAGGCCCTTATTAAGGGCTTAGTAAAAAAGATACTTTAATAATCTCTATTATAGAGAATTATTAATAATTAATTCTATAGTAATTTATTATAACTTTATTTATTAAGAATACCCTTATATCTAATCTTAGAGTTAAAGTTAAAGTTAAACTCTATTTTTAATTTCCCCTATACTCTTAGTAAGGTCTTATTATTAAAATATAAACTACTTATTATATACTAAAAATACTTCTTTATAAAGTAATTATAATAACTCTCGCTAATTACTACCTTTAAGAAATTTCTAAAATAATATATAGTAATATCTATAATACTAGAAAACTTATTAGGATAAAGTTTTATATATAATTTAATAACCTTAACTTACTATAATAGATATTTAGCTTAATTAGCTTATAGAAGTTTATAAAGTATTATATTTAACTAGCTATAGAGTATATACTATATAGGTTTTATATTCCTATATATTTTAGGTAATATATAAAAAAGATTAAGGTTTTACTAAGAAATTCCCTAATTTTTAAGTATAATAGATATAGGCTTAGTATATATAATATTACTATATAAATAAATTAAATATATTAAAAGTAATATATAAATTACTATAGTTTATAATAAGTAATTATATATTATATTTTATATCTATTTAGTATATATTAGAGTATCTTATATAAATATAGATTTTATTTTTAGCCTCTAGTATATATATAGCTAGATATTAAAGAGCTAGTCTAGATTAAATATATATTACTCGCGGTATATAAAGGCTAGGAGATAAATTATAGATTATTAGTAATAAATATAATAAAATATTCTAATAAGCTATAGTATTAGTATAATTATAAAACCTATATAGCTAGGTTTATACTATTTATACCTAATATAAACTAAGTAAATAGTCTATTAAATATAGACCTATATAATAATAATATAGACTATAGTAGTAAAGATAATAATAGTAAGGTATATATTAAAGGTAATAATAATAAGGTAAATACTAAAGCTAGTAGTAATACTAAAGACTATAGTATATAAAGCTTTAATATAGTATTAGTATATAGGTATTATAAAAATATTAACTATATTACTAGTAATTATTAATAGATAGCTTTAATATCCTTATATATAGTAAATACTTTAGTTATAAATAGTTACTAGACCTTTAAGAATATTACTAGTTAGTAAGTAGGTACCCCTATATATAGATTATTCTATTAGTTATAATAAAGATATTACTTTCTAGTATATATATTAGTATATAGTATATTAATAATAAGTTATAGTAATAACCTATATATACTATTTAAAGATAAAATAAGCTATATATTTACTAAGTAGTTATATAATATCTAGTATACTAAAGGAGATATTAACCTTTTATTTATAAATAAGTATCTATTAAATCTTTTATCTAATATATAGTTTTAAAATACTAAATAATAGTATATACTCCTAGATAATATTAAAATAGATACTACTAACTATAGTTAGGAAGAATACTCTATATACCTACCTACTTAGGATAAAATACTTAATAAAGTTTAAATTAAAAAAGTAAAATAACTTCTTTTATAGAATATACTTAAGATAATAGAGTTTTAGATTAGGTTTAAACTATTTAAAGAATACTTAATATATACTCTAGAGTAAATACTAAAAAATATAACTAATAATAATAGTTTCTACTATAAGATAAGAATATATATAAACTTATAGAACTTTAACTAATAGTAGAATATATAAATATAACTACCTAATAACTCTACTATTATATCTATTATAATTAGAGTTAATAAAATATAACTTAGTAACTATTAAAGTAACTAAGTAATATAGTTAGTATATATATTAATAGGTAATCTAAATATATATATTTAATAGTTAAAAAAGGTTTTAGGTAATATCCTTACTACTATACTACTAATTATTAAGTAGTATAATAGAGATATTACTATAAATATATACTATAAGATAATAGTAAAATTATTAGATTATAAGTACTATTAGCTAGTTATATAATATTATTTAATATCTATTTATATAGCTATTAAATATATTAGCTAGATAGGTATATATATAAGATATATAGATAGAGTAAAAAGAATATACTATCTAATTATTTATAGAATTATAGTAAACTATAAAGAATAGGTAATAATAATAGAGGTAAAAATAAGATAATACTATATAGTATATTAAATATTACTAGAAATATAAAATATAATAGTATATACCTATTATATAAATAAAATATCTATAGAGTATATACTATATTATTCTTATAAAAGTACTATTAATATAATATAGAGAATAAAATAAAATAGTATATAAAATTTATATTTAGAGTATATATACTAGATTAAAAACTTTATATAGGGGTTCCTATTTATTAATATATATACTACTCTTATACTAGATCTATTTTATTAACTCTATAAAGGACTTATAAAGTATATAGTTAACTAGCTATTTAGTTTAATTAACTTAATCTATAGTAATTTAAAGGTAAAATATAAAACCTCTAGTATAAGTTAAATTAATAAATACTACTATAAAGTACCTTACTTTTTAAATATAAAAATTTTTAATAATATACTAGTTAGCTAAATATTATAGTAGACTAGAAATAAGTAAAAGGTACTTATAAAATAGATACTAGTAGTATTTACTCTACTCTTAAAGAGTAGACTAAATACTATATAGTATTTCTATAGTATATATAATTTTATTATACTTTCCTATTATTATAGCTATAATAAAGAAATACTTAGCTATATATTTAAAGTATTCTAGTGGGTTAATATATATAAATAGAAACTAGTTAACTTTTACCTACTAAATATAAGATATTTCTAAATACTAAAACTATATATAATTACCTACTATATATAGATAGTAAAGTAATATAGATTATTACTAAATTATAATTCTACTATATATATAGAAGCCCTATATATATTCCTTATTAAAATATAGTTCTATTTAATTAACTATAAAAATACTCTAGTATAGATATATAACCTAAATACTTACTAGATAAGAATATAAATATATAAGACCCTTATAAAATATAATATAAGAAAGGTATTAATTAGAATATAATAGCTAGACTAGTAGAGAATAATTAAATTAACTAGACTAATATAACTAGCCTATTATAGTATTAATATAGCTAACTCTCTATTTATATAAAAAGTAGAGTTAAATTTATATTTTTAGATAATAGTCTAAAATACTATAACTTATAGTAACTATACTAAATTATATAATATACTAGTAATAATACTAAAAAAAAAAAAAAAAAATTAGACTAGTAGAATAGGCTCTTATTAGAGGGATATAGAGTAGCTTAAAGATAACCCTAATTAAATTAGTTTTTATATAATAATAATCTACCTATCTTTTAAGTACTAGAGGGAGACTAGGAGACTAAATAGTAAAATATTATAAAAAGACTAAGAGTATATCTACTATATACTAAATTAGTAGAGTAAAAGTAAGTAGTTAAAATATAATATATAGGTTTAAGAGTATAAGTATAATAATACCCCTCTAAATAATAAATATATTAGCTAGATCTAGCTAATATTTACTATTATAAAATAGTATACTATATACTCTATAAAATAAAAGAATATTTATATTTACTTTTTACTAAAGATATTTAATATAATTAACTAGAGATAATTAGATAATATTTATAAATTTATTAAACTTTATAGTTAGTTAGTATAAGAGATATATTTAGGGGGGGATAGATACTAAGGGGTATATTAGTATTTCTATATAGTATAGATTATTAGTATAATATATATTATACTAATAAAAGGGGCTAATATAAACTATCTAAGAAATAGGATATAGTTTAATAGTAAATTTAAAGTAAATAATAACTATATATTTATTATTAATAACTATATTAACTTTTTAGAGTATAATACTATATATAATAAGGACTAGTAATTAAAAAATAAATAAAATATATTAAAATATAATATTAAATAGGTAAAGAAAGGATATATAAATATATATAATAAGTTAGTAAATTTACTTTTAGACTTTAGTAGATAATATAATTATAGTAGTAGTTTTAGAATATTAGAATATATTAGAGTAAGTTTCTATAATATACTATAAATTATTCTATTATATTTTAATATAGTTTACTATAAGAATTAATACTACTAAGTACTATATATATCCCTCTAATAGTTAATTATAAGATACTAAGGAATTAAATAGGGTTTTAGAGTATATACTCTATATTAATACGCGATAATATATATATTTAGACTCTAAATATTTAAATATATATATATATAATACTCTATATATATAACTAAGAATACTATATAAATAATTCTTAATATATTAAATAAAAAGTATTATATTATATATAAAGGAATAGAGGCTATTCTAGTTAAAAATAAAATTTTAAGGAAACCTATCTAAATAAACTTAGAAAAAGGAAAGATACTCTAAATAGTATATAGGATAGTAAATATATATTCTAAAGTATTTATATCCCTAAAAATAGTAAAATATCTATTAAAAATTATAAGGTAATATAATTAAAACTTTTTAAGGTTTATAAAATAGATATAAAAATATAAAAAAAAGGTAAATATATATAATTAAAGTCTTACTATAAGACTTCTAAGTAAATCTACTCTAGTACTAAAAAGGGTATAAAATTCTATAAGTAAGAAGTATAAAAAAATAATATTAATAAAATAATATCTAATAGAATACCTTTTAGAAATAACCTCTAATATAGTTAGATACTAAACCTTAACCCTTAGCCTAAAAATAAACTTAGTAATAAGTAATTTAATAAATATATCTATTATATCTATTATATCCCTACTTCCTTTATTTTATAAAATATATTAATATAATAAAAGTTTAATAATAGCTAACTATAAATAACTCTATATAAGGATATAATATAGCTAGAATACTATAAATTAGTATAAGACCTAACTTTAGATTTAATAATAAACTAATATAAAATAGCTATTCTACCTTAGTAATTACTAAGTTATATATATTATACCTATCCCTAGCTATATATTCTATAGGTAATATAGATAGTAAGTATTTATAAGTTTATATATAGACTAGATATAATAGCTAACTTAATAAAGAATATATTAAACCTTATCTATTTATACCTAGGGTATACTTTAAATAAATAAGTATATAGATAATAGGGTATTAATATAGATATAATAGTATAATATATTTATATTATTCTAAAAAAGGGTATACTAGTTAATAAATATAGATAATCTATAATATAATAGAATAATTAATAGTAATAGTAGACTATTTTTAGCTAGTATATTATATATACTTATATAGAGAATATATTTATATAAGGAATATACTTATATATAGGCTATAGAATTATAAAATTAATATATACCCCTAATAAGTTATAAATATAGATTTTTTAAATAATTACTATTCCTATTAATTATACTAACTATATCTATAGTATATATAAACTTCTAATATTAAAGCTAATAAAATATAATAAATATTATTAGGTAATAAAGAGTTTAAGTAAATAATATATATATTATTTAGTTCTATAAATAATAAGGAGTAGGGTAGTACTATAAGTATATTAATCTAATTAAGTAAATTTACTATAAGTTACTAAAGTTTATACTATATAAGTAGTTAACTAATATTTCTACTAAATATTAATATTAGCTAATAGAGTATATTAATAAGTAAAACTATATAGATTTTTTTAAAAATAGTATAAAAAAAGACCTTTATAAAGGTATAGGAGTATAATAGAGTATAAGTTACTTACTATCTATAACTATATACTACTAATATACCTAAGATCTAAAGGCCTTAAAAAAAAAGAAGAAAGTATTAATATTACTATTAACCTAGTATTATAGATAAAATAAGTAAGAAAATCTACTAGTAATTTTTTAATTATTTTAAATATTATCTTATATAGACTATTATAAGCCTATACTATTATAATACTTAGGTATAATTTAACTATATAATAGTTTTACCTATTACTACTCTAAGGTTACTAATAAATAAATCTAGTCTTATATTATTAATATTATTATCTATATCTACTATAAGGATACTATAGTAGAGAATAAAATAAAAATCTAAACTATTTTTATAAAAAGAGTTTATTATTATAGTTATTATTACTATAAAAGTAATTACTATATTATTAACTAAAGAAAAATTTATTAAGATAATAAAACTAACTTTATATATAAATAAATATATAAACTTACTATAGTATCTAATTATAACTACTTAGACTTAAGTCTATAATAAGTATAATATTAAGGAGTAATAAGGTATATTATATAGTATTATAAATATTAGCTTATAACTAGTATATATACTAAAACTTAAGGTAATTTTTATATACTAATAAGACTAAAGTATATAATAAAATCTAGGTCTATTATTTATAATACTTAGTAGCTATTTAAAAAGTAATATATAATTACTACTATTTATTAGCCCCTAATATAGGTATTATACCCTAAATACTAGTATTAAAGGTACTATATAGATTTACCTTTCTATTCTTAAATATTAATTATATATATAACTTACCTATATTAGTAATAACTAGCTACTATAGTATAGTAATACTAGAGTAGCTAGAAAAAAGTAGATTCTATAGTAAAATTTTTATTCTTTTAATTAGTAGGTATTTATTTAGAATTAATATTATCTTTAGCCCTATTATTAAAGTAACTAAATTAAAAAAATATTTCTAAATACTAATAGAGAATATAATAGCTTTTTTTAAATTCCTACTATATATAGCCTTATTAGAATAGAAAGGGGGTATAAGATTAAGTTAATAAATATTAGTAAATAAGACTAAAGGTAAGTAACCTTACTATTAAATAAAAGTATTTACTAATACTATAAATAGTATATAATACTATTAAAAAACTATAGAATTAAATAAGTATAATAAAATAAATCCTTACTAAGGAACTTATATAATATTATATTATTAAGTAGGGCTACTAGATTATAGTAGAGTTACTACTTCTAGATAATAATAATTATAATAATTTAACTAATATCTATACCCTTATATTACTAATAGAGTATAAAAAAATAGGGTTAATAGATAGTATACTATCTAATTATAATAATTATAATATTTCTAGTAAAATAGATACTACTATTATAGGAACTATATATATTAAAATTACTATACCTAACTTTATAATAAATTTATTATAAATAATAGTAATTTAGATACTAATAGAATTAGTATATAATTAATAGTAATAGTATATAAGATAATATACTAAATAGTATAAATATAGTTATAAGTAATATAAATAAGCTAGTATTAGATATATCTAATATATATATAAAATAGTTTATAAAGTATAGACTTTTAGATATTATTATTCTAATAGTATAAAAGAACCTTATTAAGTTTATAATTTTCTTTAATATTAGTAATAAAGAAAGGGAGTTTATATAAAAGTATAAAGGGAGTAAAAAGCTATTAAAGATATTAAAAAATAAGGCTTTTAGTATAATAAAATATATAAGGAAGAGGTTTAAAGTAAGTCTAATACTATATATAGCTTACTATAGCTTTTAAAAGTATTTAATTATAAATAATAGAACCTTTAATAGAATAGTTATCTAGGTATAGTATAAAAAAAACCTAATTATAAAAATAATACTAAAGAGTATATAATTTTAAAAGCTAGAATAGTATAATATATTCTATACTATTAACTATATATAGGTCTATAATAGAAATATTTATAATTTTATAATAAATTATAGTATACTATCTAAGAATAAATAGTTCTAAAAATTATAATAATATATTATATTCTATACTACCTCTTATATAGAGGTCTATAGTATAAAATAAATATATATTTTAGCTATTTTTTTAGTCCCCCTTTATTTATATATTAATAAAATATAATATATCTTTTTATTCCCTTTACTTTATTAAGTTATCCTATCTTATAGTAAATCTCTATAATATATAAAATAAATATAATCTTATAGTAAATTATAGTATATAATTATTATAGCTTATTATATACTTTATATCTACTATACCTATTATATTAAATTTATAAATAATATAAATAGTATAAACTTATATATAACTTTATATATATATATATATAAAAATATAGGGCTAGCTAATATACCTAGAGTACCTAGTATATATAATTATATATAAGTGTATATAGGACTATACTAGCTATCTATATATACTAGTAAGATAAAAACTTTTTATAATACTATAAAAGAAATAGAAAGGTTACTAAAATATATCTAGTATTAATATATAGGGCTAATAAATTAACTAATAAGCTTTTTATACTTTAGTTATTTTACTTCTATTAGTATGGAAGTTATTAAGATACCCTATAAGGAAATAAAGCGATTTTCTTCTCTCTAACTCCTTACTATAGGTGGGGATGATCTCTTAGAGATTAGAATAGACTATTTGCCTCTGCAGCCTCGTCTCGTGTTCCTGACAGACTATACATCCATCCTTCGTAATGCATCACCATTATTGCGACAATTTCGTGCTTACGCACTCAAGAGATATTCTCACAATAATCCAAGCACCTAATTGGTCTTCGGCCTCTCATTTCTCGCACATTGCGCTGTTTTCTTCCTACCAACCCCTACAATTCTTACACTTCCCACCAGCCTTCGTGGTATTTTCTAATGTCCACTTCTCCAGTGAGTGCGCCTTTTTGTAGCCACGGCGTGAGATCCAAGCTCTCGTCTACCACACCGTCACTTGCCTTCAAATCTCTCGTTGTCCATCCATTCCCTAGCCATCCGAATCGATTCCCCTGTGGGTTCACATACGTGTATTCGAAGTCTTCCCACCTCGGCTCGCGCCTGACGAACGCTACATGAGCTGCGCTACCCGGCCACAGTCCGTGGATTCTGCCACCCTTTATCCCTCCATTGTACCACGAGCTGCAGTACTGGCTCATGACTGTCCTCGGGAAAAATGATTCGCAATATGCGCGGAAGTCACGAGTGGCTCCAACAGTGGGCGCTAAGCTCTTGATCCCTTGAAACGATACTTTGCGCAGTACCCTTGCGATGTATGTGACCTGGCTCTCGACGGCATGACATAGCGTCCCGGCGGGTCCCGTCGCATTCGGACCAAGCACAGTCATGAAGTTGGGGACATTGGGAGCTGCCAGGCCAAGATACGAGTCTGGAAATCCAGGATTGCCACCTGGCCGCCATGCAGCTTGGAGTTCAACTCCGTTGGCATGGACAGGAAACGCGGTGCTGAAAGATACATCGTGCCCAGTACTGCAAATAACTGCGTCGACTTCCCGGTGTTTTCCTGCTGCTGTCAGTTCAGGCGACAAGTATCGCGTGGTTGGGAGAACCTACCATCAACCGTTTGGATGCCGGTGCGAGTGAACTTCTCAATCGGGGCCGTTACATAGTCTACGTTATCTGCAGTGAGCGCCTCTAAGTACCCAGGGCCCGGAGTCAGTCGCCTGCAGTTGGGCGCAAAATCCGGAAGAATTGAATCGAGAAGATCGGTCCGGTCACCTAGCCGTTCTTTCATAAGCTTGGTGATAGCTGCTTTGGCATCTTTGCTCTTCTCGCCATCCTTGAAGATCCCTCCGAAGCGACTGAATAATTGGACTTCTAGCTGTTTCCGGAATTTCAGATACTCTTCCGGACTGTTCCTTGCCTTTTCGATATGGCCTGAGACAAACTCAGCAAGGTTCTCACCGCCTATTGGTGCTGCGACCCAAGTTTTGTTGCGTGCGTAATGGTCAACTCGTGCGGCAACTTTCTGGAGTTGGGGCACGATTTGCAACCCAGAGGCCCCATTACTGTCAAGTTCAGTTTACGGATGCCTCAATGATAGACAGGCTCACTCACCCGATCACGGCGATTCGTTTTCCTGTGGGATCGAAGTTCGCATCCCAGTTCGAACTATGCCGCAAATGCCCTTCGTACTCATCCCTACCTGGATATTCAGGCAACTTCGGATCTGCGAAATGGCCAGTCGCAGTCACAAGAAAATCTACCGCATCTTCAAAAGTTTTGCCGTTCGATGTGACCGTTACCAGCCACTTTCCTTTTTTTTCTGACCATTCGGCTTTATCGACCCGGCTGTTCAACTGAATGTACTTGCTCACGAGATCGTGTTTCTCCACTATTCCCTTCCAGTAGGCTTTGATTTCGGAGCCCTCTGCATACGCTGTACTCCATTGGTCGGATGCTTCGAATGTCGCCTGGTACGCGTGAGCTGGCACGTCGCAGCGCACACCAGGGTAAATGTTAGTATGCCATGTTCCTCCCTTAGATGCTGTTAGAATTGATCTCGCGAAGGATTGTATTACTCACTATATCATCGTTTCTCTCGTATATAACCAAGTCGATGTTCGGAACCTTCGCCGGAAGGAAAATTCCCGCCACGATACCCGAAATCCCAGCGCCCACTACCGCGACTCGCAGCTGTCGTCCTTCATCCACTGGATGCTCCTCAAGCTCAAGTGGCGGAAAGACCGTTCTCAAATTCTGGGGGAATTCTGGTGATGGTTCCTTTGCGGGCACTTCCTCTTCAACTACGATAGTAGGAGCACTCTGCCGTGGAGCTAGATGACCGGTGATAGCTTCGAGTCGTGACTTGGACGCCATGATGTCTTGTGATTGGGAGGGAGAAAGTCGCTGAGAGTACCCGCGATCGCGGCTGTGAAGTACATCAAGCACTGCTCCATCCGCGTCGAATTCGTCAAATTGCGCGCTCACAACACGCAGGATCAAGATGTCGCCATTGTGGATCTGCAGCACCTGCGAGTCCGATATCGCGGGTACTGGTCGAGGAGTCGCACCTTTGTTGACTCTGCTATGTCGGGTCTACGTGCAGCACATCCTTGCAATTCCCCGGGTGTAGCTTACGCGAGTCAGGTGGCTGATGCAGCACGTCACTTTGGCAGATGTAACGTCAACGGCAGCCACTCTTGAACGCGAAGATTATCGATCATATGCACGAGTACCGGCAAAGAAATTCCGATAATCTAGGCAGATATTAACGACAGGCGGCACGGTATGCAGAGCCGCGAGTAATTGGCGTCTATCAACTGCGAGGTGTCTGAGACGTGAGTGCAATACCTAAGCTTGTAGAGCAGCAACAGATGCTCACATCTCGTGTTCCCTTGAGCCCTTCATTACCAAATTAATCACAATGGAACCGGCACCAAACGACGATGACCACGGACTGTCAAAGAAGCGTATATTTCTCAATGGCTTCGACATGTTCACCCCAAGCCATCTAAGCTTCGGCCAGTGGCGAAGAGCAGACGACCGCTCTAAAGACAAACGAAGAGACCTGTCGTATTGGATCGATGTAGCTCAAACGCTCGAGCGAGGCGATATTACCGCGTTCTTTCTGGCAGATACATATGGCCAACATGACGTCTACAAAGGCAGTGCTGAACCAACTGTGCGCACCGCTTGCCAGTTTCCAATGGGCGACCCTTCAATACCTGTGACTGCCATGGCGGCAGCGACGAAGAATCTATCTTTTGCCATCACGACAAGCACCAGCTACGAGTCTCCCTTCGTTGTTGCGAAGCGTTTTTCCACACTTGACCACCTCACGAAGGGACGGTTTGGCTGGAACATTGTCACTTCTTTCAAACAGTCTGCCGCAGAGGCCGTCGGTGTTGCATTTGTGGAACACGACAAACGATATGCAATTGCAGACGATTACCTGCGCTGCTTGTACAAGATCTGGGAGGGTTCTTGGGCCGACGATGCGCTGAAAGAGGATGCGGAGAAGGAAGAATACGCAGACTTTGCCCGTATCCGGTACATCCAACATCAAACAGAGAACTTCAAGATCAATGCACCGCATATACTGGATCCTTCGCCACAGCGCACGCCATTTCTGTTCCAGGCCGGGACTTCCTCGTAGGCGGCTCTTTTCCATTACATCTTACGCACTGACTGATGCAACTGTAGTGTGGGTATGACATTCGCCGCGACCCATGCCGAAGGCGTATTCGTAGCCGCACCGTCACCGCATATCCTCGCACCACGCGTCGCAAATATCAGACGCGAAGCCGCAGCTCTCGGTCGCGATCCTCAATCAGTGAAAGTGTTCGCAGTTATAACGCCTATTATCGGGAGCACTGATGAAGAGGCTCAAGAGAAGTACCAAACAGCGCTCAAATACGCCAGCGCTGAAGGCGGTTTAGCCTTCTATTCTTCAAACGCGGGGATCGACTTGAGCAAGTATGATCTTGACTACGAGATTACCCCAGATGATGTGAGTGTCGATGGTCGTGTGCACTCACTAGTGAACTCTTTGAAGTATCACGGGAACGATATACCGTCCTGGACCCCTCGAAACATTGGGAAAGCAGTCAGCTTGGGTGGAAACGGACCCGTGCCTGTGGGGAGTGCCGAGAAGGTCGCCGACATTCTTGAAGAGTGGATTGACGTCGCAGATCTGGACGGGTTCAATGTTGGATATGTGATTAGTCCAGGAAGTTTTGAGGATTTGGTTGATCTCCTGGTCCCGGAATTGAGAAAGAGGGGACGGTACCCTGAGAAAGGAGACCTAGATGGTGGAGTGACATTGCGCGAGCGGATATATGAACGAGGCCAGAGCAAGCTTCGGGACGACCATGCTGGTAGCAGCTACAAGTACGAGAACTACGAGAGGACGGTAGCAGATACTTGATGATCTCAATCAACCAACTGGACATGCAGGCCACCTGCTCCAGAAATAAATTACTGGAAAATGAAACCCATCCATGATTTCTGCGGCCAGAAACCCTCACGTCAACTCGCACCGCCATGATAAACATCTACTCCTGGAACTTGCTTGTCGTTAGTTCTCGGTTGCAATTATGCATACGCTAACATTTGGAAGATGAAACAGCAACTCCGGGCTCCTACCTCCGCAACTCGCTCCTACCCGATCGGAGAAACCCGCAGAAATGCCAATTCCAATGTCGCCATACGCTACAGTATCGCGAAAGTTTAAATCCATCACACTTGCGATAACGACCCGTGGTTTGTCCCGAGTCAGTCGTGATGGATTCTACAGCGCATGACAGCTGTGTTCCCGCCACCTGATTCTCGCATCGCGGCACGCCATCCACTAGATGTGAAATTTAAGATCGCATGCTCCGCCATCCATACAGTTCATTCCAGTTCCGCAGCCCCGGTACACCGCAATGGCAGACCCACTACCAGTCGTGGACCCCGCGAAAACTAATCCCATCCACGTCCAGCCTGCCAGCGACCACGCATCGACGGAGGAGGAATATGCTCCGCGGACAAGATGGCAGAAGGTGCAGGAGATCATTTGGGACGGGGGGGATCGCACGCCGGAGGAGCGCAAGCTGGTGCAGCGTCTTGATATGTACGTGATGAGCTGGGCGACGTTCGGATACTTTATTCGGTTGCTGGACTCAGGGAACGTCACGAATGCGTATGTGTCTGGCATGAAAGAAGACCTCAAGTTCCATGGGAATCAGTACAATCTGCTCACCACGTTCTTCACGTGCGGGTACCTGTAAGTAATCGTGGTGTGCAGTTTCGATTGATCCATCGAACTGACCTCAATCTAGCGTCGGCCAAATCCCCTCTCAATTCCTCCTCACCCGAATCCGCCCCTCAGTCTACCTCCCAACCGTAGAACTGCTCTGGTCAATCCTAACCTTCTGCTTCGCCGCGGTGCCAAACGTCAAAACCGTCTTCGCCCTGCGCTTCATCCTCGGCATGCTGGAATCCCCCTTCGCCGTCGGCGTCCTCACCCTCATGGGCTCCTGGTACACGCCTCGCGAGCTTTCCAAGCGCATTGCGATTTTCTACTCTGCATCATACGCCGCCAGCATGTTCAGCGGGTATCTCCAAGCCGCTATCTACCGCGGCATGGATGGCACGGCTGGGCTTCCCGGGTGGCGGTGGTTGTTCATTTTCTGCGGCATCATCAGCATCTGGGGTCCGTTGTGGGGATTCTACGCGATCCCGGATAACCCCTACACGACTAAAGCGCGCTGGATGCCTGCGGAGGAACTAAAGATGCACATTGCGCGCATGAGTGCGATAGACAGGAGGAAACCTGTGCCTCTGTCGAAGAAGAAGATGAAAGCGATAGCGACCCACTGGCCGCTGTACATGTTTACATTCACGCTCATATGCCACTGCATCGTCACGCAGCCGCTCAACTACTTTGCCGTGTGGCTCAAGTCGCTCGACCGCTTCTCCGTCTACCAGATCAACCTCTTTCCGACGGCCGCGCAAGCAACGGGACTCGTGTTCACCCTGGCGTATGGCTGGCTCTCTGATGGCTTGCGCAGCCGCTGGAAAGTGCTTGTCATACCTGCCACGCTTAACTTCGTCGGCATGGTCATTGTAGCGAGCTATCCGTCCTACGGCGCCACGTTCCTGGGCTACATGCTCAATGCCACGTCGTGGGGTTTCTGGCCTGTGCTGTACGCCTGGGCTATCGAGGTGATGCACAAAGACATGGAAGAGAGGGCGATTGTGATCGGAGTTGCGCAGACGTTTGGGCAGGCGTTCATCGCATGGGTGCCGGTGCTGATCTTGGATGTCGGGAAGTATGCTCCGAGGTTCAAGATGGGGTTCAGTGTGATGAGCGGGATCAGCGTGTTGGAGTTTGCGTCGATATTTCTGGTCAAGTATTTTGCGGAGCGGGAAGAGGCGAGGGATAAGTTGGAGCAGGAAGCATGTGTAAGCGGTGAAGATGGTAGTGGGATAAAGGGTTCGGAATATTAAGGGTACGGCATTGCTTACGAACAGCAATGGGAGTCACCATACGTGTTCATACCCATTACAGCAGGAGAGGAACGTATTGGACGGGAATAAAACGATACGATTTCGTAACGCATTCAATACTGGAGGCAACGTTTGTTTCAGCTCGCGAAGACGTGGGAGGAAAAGGTCTGATCTATCATAAATACATTTGCGGCTGTGAAGCCACCTCATCTACGTGGAGACAGCTTTCTGCACCCCGCAAACAGACGTTTCCACAGCAAGAGCTCAACGCACAAACACCGCCATTGGGGAAGCTGTTGTCGGACCCACAGGGTGTGGCACAACCATCGGTGATATCGAGGCAGGCGGGGCCTTGTGAAGTAGTCATTCAATAGCGCATTCTGTTTGGACCAGAACATCGGTTGGAGTTGCGTTGACCGTAGGTGAAGCCATTCTCGCATGCAAGAGATCAATCAAGTACAAGCGTGACTGTTACAACTTTCACTGACGTTGAGGTGGCGATCAATGTGGGAGTCGTGGTCGTAATGACCGGGACCTAGTTTCGCAGCGTTAGGATTTACATTGTAACTTCATACATATTGATGTGGGGACGACGAGCGATTAGTCGTTCAATAACTTACGAATTGGGTACCGGTAGAAGTGACGGTGGCAGTGATAGTCGCGGTTGTGGTTGTCGACTTGGTAGTCTTCACAGTGCTCGTGGGTGTGGCTAAGTTCAAGCAGTTGCAAGCCGACGAGACGAGACCGCAAGCAAATCCAGCAAGTGGGGATCCATCACACTTGTTCGCTGGGGTAGCTGCTGCGACAGCGCGACCACCCAGATCTCTCTTCTTGTCAAGAACCAAGGTAACTGTGACGACACTAGAGATAGGCAGTCAGCAGCCAAGTCATATCAATTAATGAAGACGGCATAGATATAGTATGGCAAAGGCAGTCAACAAGGTAAGAAATGACTTACCGAGTGGTTATTTTAACCTGGGTCACCGGAGGAGCGGTTATAGTGGATGTTCCGCCCTGGTCTCCGGTTGAGGTAATAAAGTCCAACGCCGTGGTTGTGGTAGTGGCAGTGGCAGTGTTTGTAACCGAGGCCGTAGAAGTCGTAGTAACAGTAGGTATCTTCAGCACAGATGAACAATACTTAGAGGCGCCGGGAGCAATCTTCAAGGCCTTGACCACAAGATCGACAGCTTTGCAATCTACCTTCACCGTTCGCTCATCAAGCTGTGCTGGGACCGCTCGATCATCAAACTGTGCTGGGACGGCGGCAACGATGCTGGCCAGGAAGAGCGTCTTGAGGAAGATCATTGCAAAAGAGATGCCTCAACGTAGTCAAGTATGATCTAGGGGTTGAAATGGTGGAGTGTCCGAGTTGGCCCATGAGAGATAATCGCAGCCATTCTTATACTCCGTGATCTCGTGTATTTGAGGCCGTCGCAAGCCACGACAGCCTTGTTGGAATTCTCAGCAAGCCACAGACCACCCGCGTCTGTACCAGTAGATCTAGATGAGATCCGACCTACAGGAATTGCTCCGGGCATGTCTAGTCTCATGCCGATCTCCGGGGGCTTCTTGTAGCGCTTGGATAAGAGGTTCTTTAGTGTGGTTTTTTCAGCTCACTAGACTATATTGGACGGAGTAAGTAGAACGTGTGCATGGCGAGCATGTCGTTAGGTGATCGTGGGGAAGATCTATGCTCCAGTAACCACTAGACGCCTGTCAGTGCGGCAAATTCCATGCCCCCACTACTTGGTAGTCGCTCGTCAGTCCGAAGAAGCGATACAGGTTAACGTGCAGTCGTACGCTGGCTAACCGAGAAAAGACCGTACCTTGTTGTAGAAAATTCCTATGCGTGCAATTCTGGCTATCCGGGAGCAGTTAATGAAGTTGTGGAAATTATGATCTTGTCTCCAAGTACTCCTGCCAAGTGCAAGTCAGAAGCCTGGACGTGCCTTGGTACTTTGATGTGCGATCCCTGCCACTAAGTCGGCGAGACTCCAATAGTCTAGCGGCGATCTTCCCCAAACGAATGCGCCACATGTTTAGTCGAGGCCCAAAAAGTCCAGCCGTAAGCTTCAGTCAAGTTCGATTCCTAAATGTGATAGGGCTCAGATTACCCTGCATCGCCTTTTCCTGAATCTTGCATAGCGCCTACTCCCAGGAGTCTTTGGACATGCCGTACGCTTTAGCTCGTGGTCAAGACGAGATGCACGCGTGCGTATTAACATGAGAGAATGCTGGCTTCAGTCCCGTGCCCTTTCAAAAGAGGACTTCAGGCTTATAGGTAATGTGAATCAGTATCTTGGCACCACCACAGGATTCTTGTACTGCGTTTTGCCGCGACTTGCAGAAGCTCGCGAACAGTAAAAAATTGATGAATCAGTACCTGAAAGCTCGGCACGTCCGTGCTGTACCGTATACCTAGTTCCACCTAGAGGGGTTTTGCCACCTGTGTATGTCGACCTTGTTCGTTGTCTCTAACACCCACTAAAGTAAGGTCTATCGTTCTAGCCTGTAGCCAGGATCTTTCTTTTGGTCAACGAGGTAGAGCTTATCATTGACAGGGCTTGAATGTATGAGCTGGGCATTCGAATGATAGGAAACCACCGCACGACTTTGGCAGCCCAAGGAGGCTGATTCCGCATGAGCTGAGCGACTGGTAGCGTGGCCTAGGGGATCTACTAACCGAGTCCAGCTGAAGTAGCGTCTTGGCACAGGCTGGATTCGGATGCTACGTCATCGCCAACATACCATCTCCATGCTCTTGTCAGCTAATCTTCATACTCCGTAGCCCATTCTATGGTCTCATCCTACTTCTTGCAAGTGTGCGCTCTTCCTTAGTTATAGGAGCACATAGTGTTGCGCATTTCGACCAGCGTCGTTAACTATGGGATAACTTTTTCAATACAAGCTAAGAAGAAAGTGCGTTGGCAAAGCACAACGCCTCATACTGTGCCCAGCTCTAGTGACTTAGTCGCCCTTACAGAGATCAAATACAACATAATATAATAATATAAGAATAATCATTGCAACCAACTACACCAGGCTTAGCAGGTCAGTGATAAAGTTGTAGAAATCAGGATACGGTGACTTTGTCTTATACAAACTAGAATTCCACAAGGTATAGGTATCGCAGCGCGCTGTAGCGTATGCCTGTCTTCTATCTCTATCTCATATGCGAGAGAGCATCAGCATCCCGACCGTGGTTTCTAGAGATACATGAAAGATGAAGATGCAACAGGAAGCAGATGCAAGGAGGGAATTTGGCGCTGAGATGAAAAGACCGGTACCGTGATGATACACATGATCTTCCACAGCGCTGCCTAATCGCAGACAACTTGAACAGCCCGAAAGAACATCGTAACCATACACATATTAAGGCTAAGGCTTCATTATCGCATTTCAAATATGCAGACTAGCTTTTTTATTCCCCCATTTCATTCATCTCTGATGGGGAAAGTTCCTGTTGCATCTCAAGGGCAAGCGACCCTCAAGACACGCATGCTCTGTTGCCCACAAGCCATACGAGCCGCGACGAAGCCGCATCCGCAAGCGACGCCATTTTAGCCCGTATATCCAGGTACCTCGCAGGTTGCACCGTTCCACGTGCTCTTCAACTTCGCGCAAGCGCCCTTCTTGACCTCCAGCGTGCCATCGCCCTTAGCAGTGGTGTCCTGCAAATGTCAGCACTCGCCCATATCAGCGTATCCCGAGTCAACTCACCTTGAGATCGATGACGCACTGGCCGTCGCTGAACCCGCCCTTCAGCACACTGCACAATTGACCCGCCGTATCCACCCCCTCAACAAGTCTCAGGAAGCCCGCGCTATCCACGTACGAGAAGTCGAACGCGCAGGTGCCCGGCGCGGTGAACGTGCCGTTGAAGTGACCGCACATGTCCGGCGGCGTCTTGACCTGGCCAAGGTTGCCCCAGAAGTCCTGAATCCTGCGTAGGCGTCAGTGGGAAGGTAATTAGTCTTGATAGGTGGGTACGACGCACATGGGGGTGTTGAGGATGTTGTCGGCAAGCTCGGACTTGCCCTTGCCCTTGCACTTCGGGTCGTTCTTGTGGAAGTTGCAGTCGTTGAGGCAGATGCGGCAGCCACCGAAGAGGGGGATGAAGAGGCAGAAGGTGAAGCAGACGTGCGAGGTTACGGTTTGACCCATGGTGTCGGATTGCTTGTGGTGCGGGTGGAATGATAGGGAAGAAATCGAAGAGTAGGCGTGAAAGAGGTGGTGGTGGTTTTAGAAAGAAGAAGGGAAGTTTTGAGGTTTTGAAGCGGAGAGGTTAAGGTCGTTTGTTATCACGACACAGTAATAGATGGCTCGGTCACAGGTGGCGCCGTTGCACCGGTGAGTCGAGGTGAAGGAAAGCACGTGCCTGTTGACGGTGTACAAGAAGGAAGGTGCGATACAGTCTAACCATGCACGCATGCGCACGCCCCCGTTTAGAATCTAACAAACACCTTCACCTCATCAATCGCTCCCACCCAAATCCCCTCCTTCCCCACCTCTCACCCATCTAACTCGTGCTAGCACACCAATAATCCGCGACACAGCTCCACTCATCCCACCCCGCCACCGTAAACCTACTCTCCCCATCCCTGAAACACACAAATTCCTCCGCCCCAATCTTCGCAGTCCCCGCAATATCCCCCTTCTTCACCCCCTTCGCCCCCACATCAATCGTGCTCACCACCGTTCCCGTCGTCAGTTTACCCTGGCGCGGTGTACCCTCCCATGGCGACGCCGGGTCCGTGATCGTGGTGACCTCACTAGGTTTGGCAGTCGTGGACGCGCCCGAGGCGTAGTAGGCTGCCGCGGTGAAGGGGTCCGGGTTGTCGCAGATGATGAGGAGGCAGCTGCGCGGGCGCGTGCAGGTTGCGAGGTAGATGTTGTGTTTGGAGGCGAGGGCGTGTGGGGCTGCGGTCGCGAGGGCGCAGAAGACGGCGAGGGCGATGGTTGAGTGAAGCATGGTGGATGGTAACGCGGACGAGATGGCTCGATGGTGGAAATGGAGTGTGCTTTTTTCTGGGAATTAGACTGGGACTTGATAGATCTTCTGGCGCATACACCACAGTTCCAGACCGTGCATAAGTAAGAAGCGCGCAAGATTCTTTTGGTGAGATGACGCAAGCCATCCTCGCAACTCTCTAAAGAACCCATGTAAAGAATATACGCGTCTTGGAATCATGCACCGATAATATCGGTACTATATGAAGCTCTGCCGGTAAGCAGGGAGTCGGTGGTGTTTTGCCAGATTTAGAGAACCCTTCTGCCAATCGCGATGCGCAGCCCCGTCGATCCTTCCAAAAGCATGGAACACACTCGGAGTATTGTATGCTGAATTTGCAAGCCGAAGGAGGCAAGCGGTTGTATTGAAGCAAAGCTGTTTCGCGGCAGCTTATAACAGTGATGCCTCCGGGCGTCCGAGTGTGTGGATGCTGTGCTAATCAGCCGATGTCCCTCAGCGTTGAAAGACGGTAACACCGATGAATAGTGCCAGCATTGAGATTGACCACAAGATGTATCTGCTTACGAAGTCGTGAGAGGCGCACCCAGGAAGCGCCTAGATACGCCAATTTACCCAATTATCTCCAAAATCATTTCGTGGGGCAATGAAGAAGCGAAAGATTAGAACTTACCCTGACTGTATGGACGCTACCGTCAAAGGTTTCACGATTCTTGATATCCAAAGTGTGATCTGCAGGAGGGGACCTTCTTTGTCCGCGTCACTCGCTCTTTCTGCCAACTTAGGTCGGACTGGCAACCCTCTTTCGCTACCGCGCCAGTTCCAGTAGCAAACAGACTTATTATCGAGTGTCGCAATGAGCTCGTGGATTGCGGGTTTGGATTACGAGTAGCTCTGGAGTGTGGTCTGTTCCTCTGCGCTCAGCAGTCCGTTCTTTAACAAGTCTTCTATGCACCATTCCACAAGTTCCGCATCAAGCTTATCTTCACCAAAAAAAACAAGCCCTCCCCATAGTAAACCATCTGCTGACAGAGTATTTAGAGCTCGTCTTTCCCAACAGCGGCATCGACGAGACGGGTTGGGTAGTCCTTAATTACCTTGACACTGATGTCTTTCTGGGCAAAGGCATGCTCCTCGAATGTGGTAGACTCTCTCGACTTCCTCTTCAATCACTCCAAACTCAGTATCCAGAGAATCCTCGTCAGATACAGGTTCAGTTAGCGTCGTCTTGACAAAAGCTGCGATCATGTGCCGTGCGATGTATGATCTCGTTCAAGTGATGGAGTTTTCGCATCCAGTCAGTCTTGGGTGGGAATTGGAGGGGAATATATGTCGCACTTCATTCGTTGACTGATTGCTGCGTGTGAGGGATAAGTGTCACAAGTCGACTCAAGGCTTCCAGTGGTGATGAGATACAGAGCGCTTGTCGCGCAGGCTTTCAAATTCTTCGCAATGCTACTTCTTCGTCTCGGACTCTTCGGCAACGAGGGCTTCCACGTCTCGTTCCATGAGCCAGCTCCTCACGCTGTCCATGACATCATCTAGTGTCTGCCCCCCTGCCATCACATCATCTAGATTCAGCACGGTTGTTCCACTCCTGTGATCCGTGACCCTCTGCTGGCCGTAGTTGTACGTCCGGACCTTGTCTCCGCGACCCATCTTGGCGACGCCCACGACGCTGCGTCGCATGGCTACCATTTCCTCCTCTCGCTTCTCTCGCCGCACCTGGGCAATTCGGGAGCGCAGCAGAGCCCATGCCATCTCCTTGTTCTTGATTTGCGACCTCGAGTCCTGCATCGACACTACTGTGTTGGTGGGTATGTGGGTCAGACGCACCGCCGACTCGGTCTTGTTGACGTGCTGTCCGCCTGCGCCGCCAGCTCTCATGACCTCGAGTCGCACCTCTTTGACATCGATATAGTAATCGCTCTCAGGGTTATCGAAATCCTCGGATGCAGCGCCATTATCCTGCAAACTAGGCAGGACATGGACGGATGCCGCGCTGGTGTGGGTGCGGCCGCTCTTTTCGGTAGCTGGGACACGCTGCACGCGATGTACGCCAGCCTCGCAGCGGAATACGCCGTACGCGTTTTCCTGATCGATCTCGAGTATGGCCTCGGAAAGCGGTACACCAGCTTCCTGGGTGCCGTTCGTGTTCTCGTACTTCAGCAGCGTGACGCGGAAGCCGTTACGGTTGCAGAAACCTTGGTACATGCGCAGGAGGTCGCCAGCGAAGATGGCTGCCTCTGAGCCACCAGCGCCTGGCCTTATCTCCAAAAGACATGGAAGGTGTGCAAAAGGATGTACGGGCACAAGCGACGTGATGAGGCTCTGCGATGCGGTCTCGAGCTGTTCGCGTGTCGCTCCCAGGTCATCGGCGGCCAATTCACGCAGCTCTGCATCGCTGGTGGGGTCTTGTATCAGGGACGTGAGCTCTGCAACAGACTTAGCGAAATCAGCATGAATAGGACCAACAGCTACCAAACATGAGTGGTGACTCACCTCGTGTGCCTTCTCCCATTCACCCAGTGCGTTCACGATTGGGCCGCACTCGCCCACTCTCTTCGCCGCGCGCGTGTCGAAGCCATTTGCGAGCCTTCCCGTCAACTGCTTGTGCTCGAGAGCGATTCCGCGGGCGCGCGTGAGGAGTGCTGGAGGAACAGTGCTCGGTGCAGCAGCTGCAGTCTTGTGAGCGAACTTCTGGGAAGAGCGACCGTCGCAACCCACCTGTGGACTGGAGTCGCACCTGCCCTCTGAATGCCGGCCGCGCGAGGCGAGTAAGACAGCTTCGGCACACCCAAGACGTCTTCAACATTCCCGGTGGTCAATCGCAGCACACTTCGACGATGCACGACGCCGCGGACGTTGGCAGACGCGCTTTGCGAACAACCGACGCTTGGCGGAACGCGCTGCACGTGACCAGACTTCCGACCTCGGCATCTCATCTGGCTCCGACAGCCTCCCCAATCGCTCCCCTCGTCGGCAAGCCCAGCGGCAACGTCCTTCTCCGCAGATAGCCGTAGGCGATTGGAACCAGCATTACCAAAGCCAAGGCGAATGCCCAATGTAATACGCTTCCACACACAAACGCGCTTTCATCTCGTGCCGACTCGCAATACAAGCACTGACTACCGAGACCTGCTGAACCAAAGATACCCCGCCACTGCTACACCATGGGCGCCAACGTGTACCCCCACCCTGAGCCCCAGTTCGTCAACTTTCCGAGCAGACGATCTGTAATACACAGCACAAAAGGCATTGTATCATGCACCCAGCCTCTTGCCAGCGCCGCTGGGATTGAGGTGCTCCGCAAGGGCGGAAATGCCGCGGTAGGACACAATCACTCGTTTGTGGAGAACATGCACTGACGATGATAGGACGCCGCCGTGGCTGTGGCCGCTGCCATCAATGTCTTAGAGCCTGGATCCACGGGGATCGGCGGTGACATGTTCTGCTTGTTCTATGATGCCAAAACCAAGAAGGTGTCTGCTATGAACGGCTCGGGTCGATCGGGCAAAGACGTTACCCTCGACAAGATTCGGAATGCTCTGAAGATCAAAGATGGGGAGACTGGACAGATTCCCATGAGCAGCGTACATGCTGTGACTGTACCGGGCGCTGCAGCTGGGTGGGTCGATTGCGTTGAGCGGTTCGGAAGCAAAAAGGTCACGTTAGAGGATGTCCTGGCACCCGCTATTGAACTCGCCGACAAAGGCTATCCCATCTCTGAACTTTCTGCTACCTTCGTGAGTCGAAATGGATTAGTTCTTGGCGAGAAACACTGACATTGATTCAGTGGGCGAACAGTGAACAGGCAATCAGGCAGGCATCCCCGAACTTCGCGGAGATCCTCAAGAAGGATGGTTCCGCAAAAGATGGCTGCAGAGCGCCAAAGGCAGGCGAGATAATGCGTAATCAAACCATAGCCAACACCTTCAAGCTTCTCGCCAAATACGGAAAGAAAGGATTCTACGAGGGCGAAGTAGCCGATCAACTCATAAAAGTCGTCACAGATCTCGGTGGCTTTCTCACCCTAGATGACCTAAAGCACCATGCAGAGTCCGGATCCGAGCCCGTCGAGCCCATCTCCCTCAAGTATACTGGCCAAGGCGTAGGCTCCAACACGGACGGCGGTGTCGAGCTCTGGGAGCACCCGCCCAACGGCCAGGGCATCGTCGCCCTGATGGCCCTCGGCATCATCCAGGAGCTCGAAAAGCAAGGCAAGATCCCCACCTGGACCCACAAAGATCACAACAGCACGGCCTATCTGCACGCCGTCATCGAGGCCCTGCGCATCGCCTTCACCGATGCCCACTGGTTCGTCACCGACCCCAACGTTGTCAAAGTCCCCTCCGCAGAACTCATCTCCGCGTCCTACCTCGCCGAGCGCGCGAAGCAATTCGACCCCAAAAGCGTCATCGCTGCGCCCGTCCACGGCTCCCCCGCGCACCTCCAAAGCGATACCGTCTACTTCTGCTGCTCGGACTCAGAAGGCAACGCCATCTCCTTCATCAACAGCAATTACGGCGGCTTCGGCACCGCCATCGTCCCGAAAGACTGTGGCTTCACGCTGCAGAACCGCGGCGCGAACTTCAGCCTGGCTGCCGACCACCCTAACGTGCTAGCCCCGCGGAAACGCCCCTACCACACTATCATCCCCGGCCTCGTCACCTACGCCAAGGATCACTCGCTGCACAGCGTCTTCGGCGTCATGGGCGGCTTCATGCAGCCCCAGGGCCACGTGCAGGTCCTCCTCAACCAGGAAGTCTTCAAGCACAACCCGCAGGATGCGCTTGACTCCCCGCGGATCTGCATCGGTGCTGGTATGCCTGGCGACGATGGCAAACTCACGGATGCGACGGTGTACATTGAGGAGGGCATCGATGCGAAGGTTGTGGAGGAGTTGAAGGCGCTGGGACACAATGTGAAGCAGTTAAGCGGGCATGGACGGGGTATATTTGGTCGGGGACAGATTATCAGGCAGCACTTTGATGACGGGGTTATGGTGTGGAGTGGGGGTAGTGATTTGAGGGGCGATGGCGCGGCAGTGCCATTGTAGGAGATTGTGGACTAGGCATCGAGGTGCTGGATCGTTGTAGCTGAATACGATAGGATTCAAAGCAAACACTGGATCCGAACAACGAGAACAGTACGTAGGAGGTGTATGCCGTTGGTCTTTCTGTGGTAATGAGTGAACCCGAATGTTAACTATATGAAGTCAAATTTGTATGTAAACCTGCTAATCCCCCGGTATCTTCTGATCTTGGTTCTTCGTATTATACTACCACCACACCAACGTCATAGGCAGAATCTCTGTAGCCTCCAGCTAGGCCAAATTGGCCTGGTCGGGGGAGAAGTGGGAGATACTTCAGGAGGAGGTATATAAAGTGGATGTCAGACGCCCTCTGCCTTCAAGATTCGATACACTAGCCCCTTGAATGTCTTCTCCAACGTCAAACGAGGACGGTCGCAGCCTGCGTTCGTGCAACCTAAAAAGCAATCTCGATCCGGAATTTTGTGACCTCGAAGGGGCGGAAGACGGGGCCGCCACCGCCGAGCTCTTCTTGCGCCGCGGCCTGGAGGGATTTGACACCGGGGAAAGGGGAAGATGTCAGAGAGATGGAACTGCAGTTGGGTGGATCGGCACGGGATTGTATACACATATACGAGATTTAAACACCTGGAAAATATGATTGTGTTTCCCGCTTGGGTACATCAGTGGGGGTAGAGGGGTGAAAGAGCACTTCTTGTGAAAATTGACCCGCGGCAGGAGGGCTTGAACACGTGTTAGCTGGTACGGGCGGGCCTGTTGCTGAATTGGAAGAGAGGCAGTGCGGGGGACTCTTTCACCATGATAGGCCCTCGGTATATAAATTCTCCCTGGGCGCGATGGACAGTGGTACACGGCGTGGGACTTCAAAACCTCAACCTTGATTGCGACAGTTACCTTTTCAGGTCACAGATCCTCACTGACCACCAGAGCCCGTGCTCGCAGGACAAGACGTCTGTATAGACCACCGCAGCCTGTGCTCTTGTACCCGCTTATACGCTCACTCAACTCCGCGCGTAAAAGAATCCCCCCCTCGACGAACTCTTCTAGCTGAACTTCTCTTGCGACTAAAGCCCAAAATGACTGCTACACATTCTCAGAAGGTCTTCAGCAATACGGAGGACGTCGACATGATGGGCACCAACGACGTCGACATGGTGGACATCGACCACCTCCCAACACAACCTCCCACGCACCTACCCACAATCCGAACCCTTCCGGAGAAAGCGGTATGGAAGGGTGCCATGCCACCCACCCACCCCATCTCCCCGCAGTCCAAATGGGCCATCATCACCATCCACCCCAGCGAAGCCGTAGTGCCCTACCACGCGGATCCCCGCCGCGCCAACAACGGCGTCGAAGTGTCCCTACGAGCCGACGCAGAGGCCGGCGATCCCCTCCTCACCGCGTACTCCATCGACACCTGGATCGGGACCATGTTCATGACCATGAGCCGCATCATGGGCAAGCCAAAGTGGATGCACTACAAGAACCTCGTCCACCACATCCTATTCAACAGCTACGAGCCCAGCTGGGACGACGAGGTGGATCCGCGCGCTGTGGGCAGTCTGCTGGATTTCTTCGCGTGGCCCGAGAATAGGCGGATTGCGTACTTGCACAATGATCTTGCGCGGCAGTTGACTTATCTTCCGGTCTTCAAGGAGCTGGGGCCGGTCGATGAGGAGACGCTGCGCTTGATGAGGCGTATCTCGGTGGATTGGGAACGGGAGCTGGAGGTTGTAAAGGGCCAGCCGTTCTCGACTAATGGTGGGCGCGTTGGGCGGGACGACGAGGAAGATTTCTTGATGGATGCTTGTCAGGTTGCGCTGGAGTTTTTGCAGAAGTGGAAGAGCAATATGCCGACTCGGGGTAGGAGTGTACCCACGCTGCTCTCCGCGTTTGGGTCCATGTCGGTT
This sequence comes from Karstenula rhodostoma CBS 690.94, assembly GCA_010093485.1. Classification (NCBI taxonomy): domain Eukaryota; kingdom Fungi; phylum Ascomycota; class Dothideomycetes; order Pleosporales; family Didymosphaeriaceae; genus Karstenula; species Karstenula rhodostoma. Next base: position 342,411 of record MU001494.1, read on the forward strand.
TAGCGGAGTTTGGGAGAGGCGCATTCGGGGCACATAGTGGTATCGGTTCTTTTTGGGGTAGATTGCCACGCAGGATAGTCGAAACTTGCTGGGTGATTAGTCGGTCTGATGTTTTCTGAACGCCGTTTGGGGAACGGTCACTCAGCATGTATCGGTCTGGAGATAGGATGATTTCAGACCTTCTCTTTTCATTTCAGCGGTTTTGATCAAGAGCAGCGACAAGAAATCGGGTTACGATATTGCATGGGAAGGTACTGACCGATACCGCGTTTCTTTATCGATTTTGAACATGGTGTCAAAAGGCACAATGATCTCGACGATACCTGGGAAATGTCGGTCTTGTTCGTCATTGCTAGACTTCTTTTGTTGAACAATGTACCACGTATTTCGGCGCTGATTGGCATCAAACTCAGGTCAGAGAAACGTGCCCTTCGCATGGAGAAATATATCTCCGTCAACACTAAAAGCAGCCGAGAGATGGGGTCGCTGTTGAAGTGTCTATCAGATGCTGCCCAAAAGCTCCGGTTACATACGCTGGAATTACCCAGAAAAGCGTTGCAGACATGATTGAAAGAGAACTCGATCATACGACAGGGAGAGGTCGCATTTGCCTCACCGGACAGCCGGTGGCGGATCGGAGCTATGCCCGATATAGATTAGCTTTCAACGATAAGGCTAGCGCCGTCTTACCTCGTACAAGCTGGCCTTACTTTGTGATGCACATTTATATGAGACAAAGGGAAGTAATCGAAAAGTACGTGAATCACGCGCAATGGGGCTGGCAGTGCGTTCGACATCTCTCGCCATCTCTCTCAAACTATCTGCACTCGACCAGTGCGAGCAGGCGCATTAGCAAGGGCCTCCCAGTGGTGACGCGACTGCCCAGGGTTCTTCGTTCTCCTGTCGAAACTTCCCCACTTGGATTCTCAACGCGACCACCGGAAACGATACATCGGCCGCATTCCGGCACCCGCCACCACAACCCTGAACATCCTGCACCCCTCGCCCGATAAATTCGCCGGGCGCCGTCCCGGTACACGCCATATGGAGCATTCACCGTCTCAGTCGCCGCTCACAAAACCAGATTCTGAATCACCGGAGACAAGTCGACGAGACAGGATGTTACACGAATTTCCGCGTGCGCACGTGACCAACCTCGGCGGTGGCACCATCGGACCTGTCTACCTCACACGCACACAGGATGGCAAGGTCTTGTCTGCCGAGGCCCAATTATTCCACGCGCCCTTCACACACATGGTCATCGACTCGCCGGCGCTTCTAAACATGTTCAAAAGTCCCGCGCAACGGGTTGACCTCGATGCCTTGGGCCATCCATGGCCTCAGTTTCGCCTCGAGCCTCAAGAAGATATGACATTCGGCGTTGCGCGGCTAGCGCGGGAAGAGTACGTGCGATCGGGCAACAAATTGGAGTATACGGTGAAGGGCAGCCCGTACGTCTCAACGATGGAGGTCACGGCATCTGAGCAGGTCGCGCGGAAAAGGTCACAACCCCCCGTCTCGATTGAAGTACAGGCTACACGACATTCGGAGCGTACATCAGCCAAGAAGAGAAGGGTGTCCAGCGAGACATATCAGAGACAAGTCAGCTTGCCAATCACGTATCCAGCAAGTCCTTCACCCGGCGCATCGGGTAGTTACACGGTCGCTACGAAACTCGATGACACCCAGGCGGAAGATGTCATAAGTGAAATGTCTGTTCTTAAGGGGAAGATATTCGGTATGCTGTCCGCTGACGATCAATCGACGTACGAGTGGGTCCTTACGACAGGACTGAAGAGGCAAGGGAAGGAAGGAGCAAAATTCAGATCTATCGTGGCCGACAAGCTGCGAGAGCTTATGCTATCGCAAGGTGAGAGGTCGAAAGAGCTGCAGACGTTGCATAACCAGTATGCGGACTTGCAACGAAAACTGGAGAAGAGATGGCCATATCACCTGCCGCACATCGACAAGCTCACATTGTGAAGGGAGGCAGTATGAAAGGAGCATTTCGAGCATCCATTGCATTTGTACTGTTACCATATTCCTTAGGACCTCTGGATTTAGGATCTGCATATTTGCTTGGAGTCTGAGTGGGTTAACCACCGGCAATGCGGCTGTTTGTTGTAACTGTATGTACTCTGTATCAACTATTCACCTTCATCGGAACCTCGAGTGAACCACGTCAAAGAACTTCACGTCACCGCTGTTTGCCTGCCGCCTAATCGCGCTAAAGAAAGTTGCGCGCGCTTTCCCCCGACAGCAAACGCACGTCGTTTTAAACTCCAAGCTCTCTACTCTGACCTCGCGACAACACACTTTACCAGAGTCTCAAAAGACGCGCAACATCGCCACAATGAAAACGCCCGCCGCGAAGTCGCACGCCCACAAGATGACTATGCCACCGACTCCCCCGTCTGAGAAGCCAAATCCCTCGTCACCGGCACCCCCCGCGCTCTCAAACCCCGTACCCAGCTCTCCCACCCCAGAGCTGCACACCCCGCGCGAAAGACGCAGTATCAGCAACCGCTTCTGGGACAAGAACGCCTCACGCGCGAAGAACGGCGCAGCCGGCGTCGACCTCGCCAGCGACTCCAGCGACCCCGACGACGACTCCGAAGCCGCGCGCACCAAGAAGCACAACCACCTCCACTCGAAGATCAAGCGACTGCTCGCGCTCGAGACAGGCGCTGTTCGCATCAAGACGCTGGAGTCGAACGAGACGGTCCGCGCGTACACCAAGCTGCTGGAGGCGTTCGCGCACAAGCCCAAGACGAAGCGGAAGCGCGCAAAGTACACGGAGGCGCTGCGTGTGTTTCTGGAGGAGCACGACCAGATTCTCGACTTGTACAACCAGTACGCCGTGCTCGATGGTGACGTGCGCAAGGATCGGATTCTGCCCGAGTTCATGCTGGACGAGGCTTCCGCTGCCTCGCTGAAGAAGGACGACAAGGAGCGGGGCAGCGATGTGCGACGTGCGCCGGCTAAGCATGCGCTGAATGGGGGAGACGACAGCGATGAGGAGGGCGTGGTTACGCAGACGGTCAAGAGTGGCGAGGACTTTGACGAGCCGAGTGTGTTCAATACGAGGGGGCTGACGGTGCCGAGTATCTTCAATCGGAAGACTAGTGCGACGGCGGAGAAGAATCAGAGGAGGTTCCTGCTACATAGGAGGGAGGGACCGTGGACGAGGAATGGGGAGGGTAGTGAGCATCTTGATGAGCGGGCGGTGAGGAATGAAGACGAGACTCCGACGCGACCGCTGAGCAAGAAGAGGAAGGTGGCTTAGGTATGCGAGACTGCATGCGTGGGTTTGAGAGGTTGGATAATAGTGTCGTAAGGTCTAAGGATATGGTCTGTCTATGGCGTGTTGCGGCTCGTCTATGATGCTAGGTTGGAAGATCAGGGTATACCCTCTTCTGCGTAACTTCTCTTTCGGTACTTTCGGTAGCTCCCATCGAGCCCTCTCAACGAGGGACTCCAAACTCGGGGAGAAATTTCATGGGGTCGTCTCTCGTCCATAACTCGTATTCGTGCTCTTTCGTCATCCACACAATCCCCACCATAACGGCCGCGTTCGCAGCCATCTCTCCATCCGCAATTCGTCCAACTCTTCGTGGGATCACCATAAGCCACCTCTTAGTCAGGACCACGTTGTGCGGTGTCTGCTGCCCCAACGAAAGATGATTGCGTAGGTTTTGGTAGATCGTCACAAGTGCGTCTGCATCTGCTGTCTGAGGCAATTTCTGAACGGCATGTTGGAAAGGCACGTCCTGGTGGACGTAGATATCTGGACATCGTCAGCGCTTAGTGCAATCCCACGCGCAAAGATGAGCCACACCTTCTCCCAGCTCCACCGAATCTGGAAACAGTTCGAACTCATCCCTTCCAGGATGCGGCAACACCTGCATGTGCTTGTGTCCGACACTCGCGCCTGCATCGACGCCACAGTTGAATATCGCAAAATGCTCGCTTTGCAAACTCCCCAACACGTGCCACAGTGCGCTCAGATCAGCAAAGCTAAGCGGCGTCTGCTGCGGCTCAAACTCAACCGTATGAAGCACGAACTGCGGACGCACAACGCAGAACTTGTTCAGTATCAGTTTATGACCGGGTCCAACCAGGCCAAGACTGAAATCTGGGTTGTCGTCGTCGAAGGCATTAGCGACCTTCTTCTGGTGTCGTGTAGCCGACTGCGGCTTCTTGGCTAGACTTGAAGCGACGCGAAATTGAAACTGTATGCACGGTCAGGATGAATGGTGTTGTAGTGAGTAACAATGTGGGGTACTTGCATTGAACGGCGTGGAGGCCACATGACGCGCTGTCACCTCTGTCCATAACAACTCACCCGTTTCGACAAGACGATCGAACTGCGATAACGCTTGTTGCTCGAGGTCGGCTATACTTCCCATCGCCGTTTCGCAAGATCACGAAGAAATGGAAGATGTTTGTTGTTGCGCGGAATTTCAGATGACCACATTCGCAGATACGTAGATGCTGACGTAATAGCGCCTGGTGCGCGTTTTCGGTTAGCCTTGGTTTGCCCGAACTTCAGTCTCACTGTTTCGAGGCTGAACATCTTGTCTGCGATAACGACTCCTCCACGGTGCGATAAAGTCCCTCGGTGCGGTTAACTCTCTTCGAATCCAAGATGTCGAGTATTTGCATTTCAGAACGAAGGAATAGGGAAATGTCGACCAAAGGAAAGGCACTGGATGATACGGCAACAAGGATAGCAAAGGGGAGTGGGCTATAGCTGGAACCTGGAACAACCAAGCATGTTCTTGAGAGAAAAGATCCCCGAAAAAATCTTGGACATACAACTGCAGTTGTACAGCTGCTATTATCCCTCCAGGCTGATGCATGTCTCTCGTAACGACCGCGGCTGCGGTCTGCTGTAGCGACGAATCTGCAATCCAACAGCTGCGCCGGTCATCCATTTACTCCCACATGTTCCTCGCGCCCACAACGGCTACAGGTGCAGCCTATCGTGGAGCCTTGGGTGTCGTCTGCGTTCCGGCGAGAGCAATCGACAGCGTAGGCTGTTTGATTGAGGGGACTGGACATAGCTGGGAGTTTTGTTCTGATAGGAACTACTCAAATTCAATCGTCGTGCAAGTCTACCTCTCCCCGGTGTCTTGTAATCAACCACAACGGAAACACAAGCTAGCACCGAGCTGTGGTTTTAGTTACAGATTTTTTTAAACTTCGCCAATGCACATGCTCCTAACGCCCGTGTCAACGTTCCGATTTTGGAAATCGCGCAAATTTCACATCGCAGTCCGGGGCACAGGTCTCACTAGATCCTGCCGCATAAAAATCCTTGGATATTGACCCCAAGAGTACAGTACTTGTTTCGCTCCACCTCAACACCGGGGAGCCCCAACCCTGCTTGACACGAGTGTTGGCTATTCGACATGGCTACCAATCGATTGAACGACCACTATCGCGATGAGGAGAATTCATCACCACTGCCCACAGTCGATGGAACCATGAGCAGTGGCCTCGTCAACCTCAATAGAATATCCACAACGGATCCCAGCCCCGAACAGTGCTCTCCAGGGCAGGCCAGTCGTGGGCCAAACAACAACGCAGGCGAAGGAAGGTCAGTTTCGGACAGCGCGCGTCAATACGACTTTCTTCACGTGTCAGCCGAGCACGAAGAAGCGAAATGCGAAGGACTTTCTGTTTTGCCCTCTCTTCGGAAGGTCGGTGTATCGTCAGGTGCCGCTGCGGTTTCTGATGTTGGACAAGGCGGTACAGATGCATTCACCTCGGATGTACCTGAGATAGACATTGGTAAGCCGGACAGTGTACCACACGAGATTCCCATGGCTCAAATCCATTCTTCTCTAAACTCGGGAGTTGCCGAGAACCAGGCGTTCGATCGCATACCACCTATCGCCACTTCTAGCACAACCTCAGCTTGGACAGCTACCGATGGAATCCCGGGACTGCGTGCGTATCCCGACGATGATGCGTTTCCGAAAAACCAGTATATTGGAGACGACTTCGAGGATTCTGTAGGCTCGATTCTTCACCAAGGCTTTCATCAAAACAACCCAGAGGACATCGAGGATCATTCAGAACTACTTGAAGCCACCCAAGACGAGGGTAGCCATGACACACACGCGATTTATGAGGATATCGGGCTTGACCGCAAGTACTTCGACCCTGATTACTTTCTCCAATATCATGGTCTGGCACCTGTCCACGGCTTCGTACAACGTAATGGCTCTGGTACAAGATCGTATCAGTACATAGTTACAGATCATAGTGATGCCAATAACCTCGAGACATCTTCTGACCAGAAGAAGGCAGCGAACGAGACCACCAAGAAGAAAACGTTGAAAAAGGCAATGAAGGAGACTACAGAAGCGAACAAATCGAAAGACAAGTCCGTGTCGAAGACGACAAAACATAAGACAGCCAAGAAAGAAACAACGCAGGCAACGAATGATGTGGCTGAGAAAAGTCAGGCCGATAGCGCGAAAACTCCAAGCGTCCGTCAAAACGTTACCAATAAACCCAAAAAGGAGAAACCGGTCAGCTTTCACGAGGATGAAAACGCGTGGTTTACCATCTTTTTCGAGAAGATGAAGGGCGCCATCACTAGTGGAAACAACATTGAGATCCCTAGTGAATCCATGACTAGTCGGTTGTTCAACAGCTTCTTTGAAGGGAAGGTACTACAGGAAGCGGATGGGAAGCTCCTGGCTCCTCGTGCGAAGCGATGTAATGGTACCATCTACAACCACATCAGCAAGCGGGGACCGGTGAAACTATTCGGTCTGCACAATGAGGTTCTGACTCTACTTAAAGACAGCACTGGAGGCGAACTCTACGTACCCGTCATCACAGAAGAAGATATACAGCGGTATCGCTCAGACGGCGCTGTCATCTTGGACGACATCAATGACAAAGCGAAGAACCAGGCTTTAACACTTTCATCCAAGGAAATCCAATTCAACAAGAATCTCCGAAACATCGCCAACATAAAACGCAAGCGAGATGCTCAGGTTGCGATCTCTTCATCCACCAAGCAGCCGTCTTCTCCTGGGCAGTTGGCCGCTCCCAACCCGTCTTCTTCACCTCCATCTTTCACGAAGAAGGCCTCGGCGACAGAAAAGGCCTCTACGACCAAACGGTCCACTGGGAATTCATCTTCCACCAAACAGCTGCCTTCTCCTCCCAAGCCTAAGAAGGGCGGTGGAAAGCATTCGTCCTCCGAAGACGTCCCATCTTCGCCGACACTGTTAGAAACGCCTGCAGCTCGAGCAATCGATGCTCAGGCCACCCCTGAACATGCCCCAGAATCCGATTTTGCCTCCAGCAATGATGCCGGCAACGACATGGAGTTCAGCGACGGTCCTCTAGTCCCCACCGATTCCGGCGTCAATGACTCGTCTTTTCCTGTTACCAAGAAGACTTCTTCCCACATCGAGCCTGATCCTTTCTGGAAGCAACAAATGCAGGTCAACCGGAAGAGGCAGCTCTCTGCGGGAGCAGAACATGGCTTTGAGGACATTGCGGACAAGGACGTTACGGATGATGAACAAGAGGGTTGTCCTGCAAAGAAGGCGAAAGGTATTGCTTAAGTCGATAATAGGCGTCAGTTCAATTCTGTGTTATACCGCGAAATGAACGAGGCAGGATCCAAGCTGGAATGCACGAACGTTTGAGTGGTAGGCCTTATTGCGATGTTCACTCGATTTTGGCTGGTCATGTAGTAGGAAGGCACAAAGACAGAGAGGGCGTAGTTTACTATTTAGAAAGTACAACGCATGTAGTGACGGCTCAGCTAAGCCAAATTATGGCTGGGCAGACGCTGTCCAAAAGCAGATTGAAAGACGCTGGCTTGCCTAAGCCATTCATCTCTGATTGGTTGAAGTAGTCCTAATCGGGTAAGGTGCTTGAAATGGCTCGCCTAAGCCAACTTGCTCGGTGATAAGCCGACTTGCTCGGCGATAAGCCAACTTCGTTTCAGACAGACAACGTCTATTTTGTCAGCTCTGTCCATAAATACATGCGAGACGGACAAGTTGTAAGGGAAACTGACCAAGGTATATGGCAAACCAGTGAAACCCGAGTTAGACCCCTGGTGTTAGTAAGGTCGCGCCTAAAAAACAACGCCTGCTAACGAGTGCGTATATAAAGACATGTCCATACCGCCAGAATTTTGCAGTGCAAAGACATTTCCAACAGACCGCCAGCTAGAACTTCAACCTTATTATTAAGCTCAGACAACCATGGCAACCGTTACTTCACCCGTAATCCTAATCACAGGTACTCTCTTAATACTGATGCCACCTTAGCAAAGTCGCTGATAATCTCGCCTAGGCGCTAACCAAGGACTCGGTTTCGCAATCGCTGAAGTCTTCTCCCAGTCCAAGCATCCCTACACCATCCTCGTCGGAGCACGCGATCAAACTCGGGGCAACGAGGCAGTTAGCAAACTGCTGAGCACAAAAACCAATGAGAAGACCACCATTTCCACCATCGGTATTGACTTGGCCTCATCGGAAAGTATCACCTCCGCGTTGGAAAAAATTGCCACGAACTACGGCCGTCTCGACATTCTCGTCAACAACGCCGGCATCTTCGGCGCCCCAGGCAAAACGTGGAACTCGACAACCCGCCCCGACTGGCGCACCATCTTCGAGGTCAATGTATTTGGCGCGATAGAATTAGTCGAAACAGCTTTCCCTCTTCTACTCAAGTCACCCTCTCCACGGGTGATTGTTGTGACCTCCAACATGGGCTCGATCAGCAAGGTGGCAAACGGACATGTGCCGTGTGGCCCCGTTGGCGCATACTACAGCTCTTCCAAAGCAGCGGTCAACGCAATGGTCGCAAATTGGAGTCAAACGCAGAAGGGCATCAAGTTTTGGGCGACTTGCCCGGGTTTGGTGGCTACGCAATTTGGAGGCGACTTCACGATGCATCAGGGAAGAGAGCCGACTGAAGCTGCGGATATTGTGAGAAAGTGCGCCGAGGGTGAGAAGGAGGATGTTGTTGGGCATATGATCTGGGACCAGGATGGCAAGTCAGGCGTGTATGAGTGGTGATTACGCAATCCCGAACCAGGAGTACATAGGTTGTTCTATTAACAGCGTCATGTAAAAGTAAATACGATTGAACAACAAGCCTTGTCGCATTGGACAGTACTACAGTATTTGTGAAGAAGTCTCGGTACACTGTGTTACCATAGACAACCCGGGAGCTACTGTAAATTACTCGAACCTTGACTCAGTATCATACGCCCGCCTACTGTGCCATGGTTTGCTTCATACACTAATCGCTTGTCAAGGTCTCCTAGACAAGTCTTCCAGATCAATCCGACTGCTTATTGTAGTCCACGCCTTGTGAAGACTTCCTTCGTGACCCTCCCATGCCCAAAGACGAACCGTTCTGTCTAGTCGAGCGCTTTCCCGTCGTGAGAAACTTCTCTGCCTCTTGCGCCAGAGTTTTCTTCTCCCAACTACCGACAGGATTCCTGACTCGATTGACTGTCGCCCCAGAGATGCTTGTAATTACGGGTGTTTCTACCCTGGTTGAAGACGGCTCGGGCGAAAGCTGACTCTCGTGGTTGAATCGACTCTCAACATCGGTCGCAACTTCGTGTCCTTTCTCGTATTCCACGTCCGCCTTGCCATACTCGACCTGGGCCAAAAGAGCGGGCGGAGACCTATGTTCAGACCTCGAAGATGGCTGAGGTGGAGCGACGGTGCAACGAGCAGGTTCCGCCGCGGCTGTGGCCTGGTTGCTCGCATCTACTTTGTTCAGTAGAATTACGATGACGAGATCATCATGGAGTAGAGAAGCGTCGAGGTTGTTGTCGAATATATGGCTGTCCCGGATCATCGAGGAAAGTGTTTCCTCAGCAACTACACCTGGAAGAAATGAGCGACCTAGGAATGCGTATCCAAGAATTGATACTCACCGTCCTCGAAAAGCTTGATGAAGTTACGGTAGACACTAGCGCTACCGAGCGTCAGATGGCCGCATATGTTGTAGATGTAGGGCCAAGTATCGGCACGCGTGGCGAGTGGATTGGCCGGAGGGCGGAACAGTGACGGCATTTTGTCGACTCTGTAGTTGTGTTTACCCAGCAGATGTGAGAGCAAGATCGGTACTCGATGCCGTGGGTGAAGTTTTTAAGCTGTGGTTGATTGCGCATGTGGCGCGAAGCTGTCCGCGAAAATGGAACGCCTAGAGGGCCGTGCGCTCGACGTGTGCTCTCGCCTTTCACTTGAGCCCAATGTCGGGGTTTCGGGGGCATACAATATTGAACTGTCCAACCCAACCTTGGTTCCTGCTAATGACACACTGCAATGATCCCACCCATGTATGCTCTTTCTGTACATGCCACCTGCGTCCAACTTTGGACTCTTGGTGCAGGTACCAAGACAGTCTAATGTTGGACTCACGCTGCCAGATCAATCTAGAGTTACACTCAGGTTTCCAAAACAGTCACAAGATGGAATTTAGCCTCTCTTTATCTACGCAGGGTAGCATACGTGCATTGCGGAGAGACTTTACGTGGCAAGATGGTGAATGTCTTCTCACGTGATTTTCTAGACCCATGCCGAAAGTGCCTCTGGCTTTGGCTAAGGACAGTAGTCACCTTTTCCTATGACGAATACTAACCTGGTGTGATGTCATTGAGCTATTGTAATTTTGGTTCCGTGGAGCAACATGGAGATACTATACTAGCTGAGGTGTTTACTACCTGGGTAGTCGAACACGGGAGTTTATCGCAGATGACACGAGCTTCTATAAGAGTCATTCATGTCGGCCTGACACTGAGTTTTCGAATGACTCTATGTGGGACACGTCGATACTCCTCACACCTTCTGGCGGCGCTATTGTCGCCATTCCTCAATCCGAGCTGAAGGTGGCTCAACACATGTAGCTGCTCAAGCTATATGCATCATATCCTGCAGCGTTGTCTAACCGCATGTGCAAATCAGCCTGAAGGAGAATATAGGCAGCTGAAATGCTTCTTGCTCTCGTTCTTAGAATTTATGCATACGTACTATTTCACTCGTAATCTATAAATACACGCTGGTCCGTATAAACCGATCGGCAGGCTGCCAGACTTGTGCAAATATGATTGTCCCTCTCTAATCAAAAAGGGTTTTTGAAAAGGTTTTGGCCGACACGTCGAATTGCCTAACGGGTGGTGTGGAGAACACGGAAGATATTCGGGGAGGCGTGTCGGCTGCGCGAGAGTCCTTCCTCTCACGGGAAGGTTAACACCGGCGATATAGTATTAGGTTAATATCATCAACTTATATATCAGCCTGAGCTACTCTAGGTTTAAATATTCTATATCTGATGCGTAAAGGCCTTCGCTGACATCTAGTCTTTATGTTTCCATGAGAGTCCTTCCAACCGCGAGCGGCCCGTCGCCTATCAACAACGACCTAACTTAGAGAAAGACGATTTATCTTCAAAGACGACGCACACATAGCCGGCAGCATTGAACGTGTCGCAACACCTTGAACTAACAAGCTTTTAAGCGCGCGACATAGGCCGCAGCATAAGCGCTACTGATACTTTCCGTCGCGTGCCGAAATCCCCATCTCGAGCAGATCCGCATCGATTTGACACAAATCGTACCGCAAACATGGAGACACATCACGTCACAACGTGCAATGGGAAATTGAGCTAAGAGTACCAATCGACTGTCTGTTCGCGTATGCTTTCTGGGGCCAGGATTGATAAGGACCTACCGCTGGAGCACGACATAAAGTCGCACACACAAGTGCAAGACCTACCTTCGGAGCACAATCTGTACGAGCAGTCACGACATGGAGACCTACCGTTCGAGCAGTAGCACTAGCAATGCAAAGAAATCCACTCACCGCGTTGTTCAGACCTGTCCCCTTTCCTGGGCCCTGGGCAGGCGGTTGCTGACCACCCGGAACTGTCCCACTCCCTGGAGCAACATCACCGGAAGGAGCTGTTCCAGTTTCACCGCCATCACTGGAACCATTGCCATTGTCATTGCCTTGGGCTGGCTGTGTAGCTTCCGGTGGTGTCCCGTCGCCTTGAGGAGTTACACTAGGTCCGCCGCCATTGTTGGGATCATTGCCATTGATGTTGCCTACAGCCGACGGGGTGGCGTTTGGAGGTGTTCCATCGCTTGTAGGAGTGGGAAAGTTGAAAGAAACGTCGGCATCGTCTTCGACCTGTATGCCAGTTTCACCAGCGTTGCTAGGACCGTTTCCTGGAGGTAGTTGGATGGCTGTTGATCCAGTAGGAGACGGAGTAGCTTCCGTTAAGCCAGGCTCCCCGCCGTTATTAGGATTTGTACCTCCGCTTGTAGAAGTGGTAGGAACGTCGTCATCGTCATCAGCATCTATGCCGGTATCATCACCGTCGTCAGGGCCGTTTCCTGGACTTGGAAGCACTTCGATGCTTGTTGACAAAGGCGTTGAGCTAGGTTCACGGCTGGCGTTCGTACCCTCGCCTGCGCCTGTGCCCTGGGCTGGAGGTGTGGGGTCTGGGGAAACTCCGCCATTGCCCAGAGTGGGGGATGGTGTAGCCTCACCGGCGCCGCTGGGACCCTTCCCCGTGCCTTTGCCGGTCGCAAGAGGTGTACTGTCTAGAGGAGTGCTGCCTGGGGCGGTTGCATCGCTAGGATTTGTACCTCCAGGATTTGTGCCGCCACTAGGATTTGTACCTTCCCCGGGAGTTGGACTGAAGATGGTACCGCTTCCGGACGGCGGGGTAGCCTCACCCACACCTCCCTCAGGTAGTGTGGTAGTTGGTGCGGTGGCTCCTCCAGAGATTATACTGCTTCCAGACAG